>JAWPHD010012771.1:0-73419 GCA_037043455.1 Cyrtodaria siliqua
GATATAGAGAATATTATGTCAATGTCTTTTTTTTTCTTTTCTTTTTTTTTTAGCCATTCTTCGTTTTCGTGCCGAGCCTAATAAACTTGATAGTAAAAGGCACTGACATAATATTCTATTTATCATGTAAATTATCCATATTTTCTGTATGAATTACTATTATTACCTATTTCTTAGAATGGTACGCTTATCGAGGACGTCGCCATGTTGTTGTTTTTTGTTTGTTTTATGACGTCAGGCAAAATTACGTGCATGACGTCAGATAACGTTACGTACAATAAACGCCGAGGGATTCCGCATTGATTTGCTTTATTGGCCAGTGCCTAATTAAAGCAAAATTTAATAGGTCACCCCTTTATTAGGCAGAAAAGTGCATATCTGCATGATAAATAGCTTTTCTATTCCCAGTATTTCCTATATAAATCAGAGACAATTATGTAATATAGTTACTTTATACGTTCACCTTATGTCATTACTATTTTCTCTCTCCAATTGAAAGTTAATTAATTTGTTAACGCTTACCATTGTATATGTGTATATGTATGGAAATCTCGAAAGAGGAAATAAAGTGTATGATCTATCTATAAGCTGACTGCAAAATAAATCCAGGTGATTTGACATTTATTTTAGTTCACATAATGTTATTCATTGTAAGGTATTGTTACCAACTGAGAAAGTATGTATTATGGTAATAATTAATAATATGGGTGTATTAATATCAAAGGTCACATGCTGATAATATTTCCTCCAGATTAGAGGACCAGTACTCTATGTGTGATGTCTATGAGAGAGTAAGTGGTCTGGTGTAAGATGATGTAAGAAGTCAGAAGTATGTCAGAAAGCATGAAAAAAAACCATTATTAATCATATCGCATTATAAAATAGTATTTGTGCATATTTAATTAAAGTCGATGGTGTATCTTTGAAGAATAGTTGTATGACTTTATTATATAAAATTATGTTATCAGTTCAGTTTGCTGTTAGAATCTTCATTTCTCCTCCCAGAAATACAGAACTGACCACAGGAATTTATACAGATGTTATCATTCAGTGGTGTGTGCTCTTGGGCCATTATAATCACAGATAATCACAGATGTATAGCCCTAACTTGGCAGGTGTTAATGACCAGTGCCAATCATCGGAGAGATCCCCTGGTCTACCAATCTCGGCCTTTAAGTAAAAACGAAGCAGAATTGAGAAACAGTTTTAATGTTTGAAACACAAGATTGTAATTTAATTTCCCACAAATTCTAAATGTGTGAATAACAAACACATGCTCTCCTCTTCCAAGCATAGTAAGAAGTTCACATCAATATTATATGTATTAAATATATGCTTATAATTGTTTTTACTTTCCATTTTTTTGATTAAATTATTATTAACATTTTGAACTTGTATGCTTACTTGTTCAACTACAATGTATTCTCTATTTATCAAATATATGTTGAATATAAAACCAGCTATAGACTATTTAAACTTCCATTCAAATTAGTATCATCATTGTTAGAGTTTGTAAATATATTAGATGGTGTTTTACGAGAAAACTTTTTTTCCAATTATAACTAATATATGATATTCATAACTTTCACATCTGGTCAACTTCCGGTAGGTTGAGATATTCAGAAGGTGAAAATAAAGGGGTTTACTCGGACTTTATCCTCAATATCTATATGAAAAAAGAAAATATTAGACCATGATTTAAATTAAATGTATCCATATTGGTGTTTTAAAATCAGACAACACCAAAAGAAAATACATAGATATACATAAAAAATTAATCGTTTAATATAATTATCACTACAAACTAGTTGTATAAAGGGCTAAAGTCAGTTGAGCACCAATGATAAACACCGAGTCTAACCCTTACCAGAATGTGGAGGTCTTTTATTTGATTGATCACTGATTGGTCAAATTATTTTGATGATGTCATTTGAAAGTTATGAATTATAAAAAAACGCTACTGTCAAGCCGTTGTATCTTATGTATCTTATTTTCGGCAATGTTTGCGATCCTAATAAACACTCCTGAGAAAAGCACCATTTTTCGCATTTATTATATGCGGTACATTTCATATACATATTCTTGTAACAATAAATTAATCCTGTCATTGCCCGTCTGTGACGTTTATCACATGATTTCAACATATACACACTCTGATTATAAATACATGTACATTATATATGCGCTTCGATTACAGATACATCCCCGTGTGGTTGCCGGGGTAGACTACAACCACTGCAAATCCCGCTAGAGGCAGAGGGGTAGGACCACCCCACCCCACCCCCTTCCACTTGTCATTTTTCTTAATGACATTGCATATGCAAATGTGGAAACGTGGCTCCATCCTAAATGGAGTGTCAAAAATAGAATTTGCAGCAACTCTGCAGTTCTGCAGGTTAAAAGGTTCTATGCCCATGCTCCATATTTTATCTAGATGTAAATGGAGGATGAGCCTGGCATGTTCATCCCTGTTTGGCGTCATATAACCTTTCTTGTGTTGGTGTGCCGTAAAACCCCAATTCAATCAATCAATCGATTACATGTACATGTTCACTGCATACACACTTTGATTACATATGTATGTACATTATATACGCACTCTGATTACAGATACATGTACATTATATACACACTTTGATTACAGATACATTTACATGATATACACACTTCGATTACAGATACATTTACATCATATACACACTTCGATTACAGATAAATGTACATGTACATTATATACACACTTCGATTACAGATACATTTACATTATATGCACACTTCGATTACAGATACATGTACACTATATACACACTTCGATTACAGATAAATGTACATTATATACACACTTGGATTACATATAAATGTACATGTACATTATATACACACTTCGATTAAAGATACATTTACATCATATACACACTTGGATTACAGATACATGTACATAATATACACACTTGGATTACAGATAAATGTACATGTACATTATATACACACTTTGATTACAGATACATTTACATGATATACACACTTCGATTACAGATACATTTACATCATATACACACTTCGATTTCAGGTACATGTACATTATATGCACACTTCGATTACAGATACATGTACACTATATACACACTTCGATTACAGATACATGTACATTATATACACACTTGGATTACAGATAAATGTACATGTACATTATATACACACTTCGATTACAGATACATGTACACTATATACACACTTGGATTACAGATACATGTACATTATATACACACTTGGATTACAGATAAATGTACATGTACATTATATACACACTTCGATTACATATGCATGTATATGTACACTATATAATATACACACTTCGATTACAGATACATGTACATGTACATTATATACACACTCTTCTATTACAGATGTATGTATATTATAAACACCCTTTGATTACATATATGTATATTATATACATAAATATATGTATACCCACTTTGATTAAATACGAGAGCTGTTCAACTTATAAGTGAACACTTTCAATGTGTAACTGAATCAACTATCTTGAAATTCTCGACGAATATGTTGATCTTAATGTCAAGTCTAATGCTTCCTTCAATATGAACATTATGACATGCAATATTATGTGCTTCCTAATGTTGCTGCATCCGTATTTTTGAAAAAAAGGTTGAGAATGACATTTTGAAGCAAAAATCTTTAATTATAAAAATAACTGGAATACAAATTTTAAGACAAATGCTTTTAAAATGTGGTTTAAGGTTATAGTATTCTGCTATGTCCATGTCTGAACGTAAACAAAGTGTCATATGCCTTTTTTTGAAATGTGGCGATTTTCAAGATTTCAGCAAAATTTAACATGAAATTCAACTATGTTAAATTACGAAAGCTTCTATACTCTGTAAAAGACGTTTTGGACCATGGCAGTGTTCGAACCCGTACAATGATCGCTGAACCATGACATTCGACCATAACCCTTATTATCTCAGTTGATAATTCACAATAGATCAACAATCAACAATAATTATCGTTTACAATGAAAGTTTGCGAAAAATTAATAATCTTTTTATTGGTTACTCGAATGTGTCCGTAACTGTTACTTTGTATGGACTTTGCAACATTTTTTACAGACCCTTTGTGTGTTCGCGATATATTTTTAAAATCAAATCTTGTTTGGAATTTAATGTTTCTGGTACCAAATTAACCACGGCAACAGAAACATATAGGTTTAAAACTAGAAAATAGTGTACACCTATTTCAAAATGTAATTTAAAACGAACAGCGTGAAATTGGAGATTATTTTTAAATGCATACGTTCTAAATGACAGTTTCACATCATTAAACCACGCATTTGTTATGATATAAATTAAATAACATCTTAAACACAAGTGTTCAATTATAAGTTGAACACCTCTCGTATGCAGTGCTCCAGTTAAGCTTTCATGTACGCGTGAAAAAACTTGTATTGCGAATTTACATTTTAATACTAATGCGTATTCTTAAAACAATTTTTGCTAAAATATGATAAGGTAACGCAATGGGTCCAAACAATACTTTAATGACGATTTTTTAATGCGTTTTGATGAAAAAATATGCGTAATTACACGCAGATACACGTCTTATCTGTAGAATTGGCATATACATTTACATCTAATATATAAACATTTTGAAATGTACCCATGTATTTGTATAAATGATACAAACACGAAGACATATTCATAAATAACAGATCAGTTCACATCTGTTTAAAGTACCTCTGCATTGACCTAATGGACCACATGTGGTCAACTAGGATGTCCTTGATAAGATTAATGGTTTTATTGCTATTATAGCTAATCAGTGAAATTAGATAAGCATTGGCTCATTGAGAGCTGTTTCCATACAGTAATGCATAGGACTTTGTGAGAAGCTTCGAACAATAACAATATTGTAGTCATAGAGCGGATTCGCAACATAAGTTAGTTACATATATACTCTATCGTTCGTCGACTTAGAAACGATGTGCATCGATTTTAAAACCTGCCTGTTGATTTTAAAACCTGCCTGTTGTTGACGGGCATGTGACTTTAAGTATAAATACCCAAGCCCAGTACACAGTACCATATGTCAGTCATTAAATGTCAGTCAGTCACTAAGCATGACAATACGCGTATCCCGCATAATAATATAGTATTATATGTAGGCATATATCTCATATTTTCTACGTATATGGCTCACACCAAAGTAAGCTTTATACGGTGAAAATGCATGGTCATTCCGTATATAGCTTATCACCCTCTAAATACAAAATTAGTTAAAATAGGAGCGCACAATAACAGAAAAAATTGCATACATTATTTTACTACTACTACTACTGCTGCTGCTGCTGCTGCAACTACCATTATAACTACCACTGTTACCACGACTGCTACTATTACAAATATAACTAACAGCGCAACCACTACTACTTCTACCGATACGACTACCACTACTTCTACGACCACTACTACTTCTACTACGACTACTGCGTTGAAATAGGACATTTTCCTGCTCATTTTGCGTTCTTCAAAGTAGATTTTAGGCATACTTTCAACGTAAGTACAGACACATTGCGGATATATATTATTTTTAATATATTGTATGTAGCAAAACACTTGTGCTGAAGTACAAGTGTCGGTCCGTCTGTCTGTTCGTCCTAAGTAGGTAAGGGTTGCCGAAATGGTAATTTTTGGAAGATCGTAATTAATAGCAAAGTTCGAATAAATATCTTTACGTAGATATTTTTTATTATGTAGTGCTATCCTATTAATAAATGCATAGACAGAGGCAATCTTCAAGTGTTCGTCCGTCTGTACAGAACCGTTTGTGTACTTGTATAAGCATTCATTTTGTCTCTTTTAGGCCTACCAGAAACATTTTTATTTCTAAATACAATTGATAATGTTTCAAAGGCTTCAGAAACTATTAGAGATCCAAATTCGCTGAATCACTATGGTCAAAATGTTTTTGTTTTGTTGTGTTTTTGGTAATGAAAAAAGGAAAACCGGTTAAAAATGAATCAGTATCACAGTTCAATGTAT
This sequence comes from Cyrtodaria siliqua, assembly GCA_037043455.1. Taxonomy (NCBI): domain Eukaryota; kingdom Metazoa; phylum Mollusca; class Bivalvia; order Adapedonta; family Hiatellidae; genus Cyrtodaria; species Cyrtodaria siliqua. Next base: position 6,060 of record JAWPHD010012771.1, read on the forward strand.
TGGAAATCAAATATTGCTTACATCAGTTTTATGTTAGCACTCTTTTAAACATTTTGACCAAAATCAAGAAAGTTTACCGTTTAGATTTTCATAAAATCATATTTCAATCTGATAATGTACGATTTTTATTCATTATCTATATTCAACTTGTGATATTTCTGTAGATTTGGTAACAATGATATGATTCTAATAAATTGTATCAACGTATCAGTGATAATATGTGTTGAGAATGTGAAAAATAGCAAAATAATGAAAATATAAAAGAACAAAATATAAAATATAATTTGCCTTAGTGGGGTTTGAACCGACGACCCAAAATCTTTTTAAAGAGTACAAGTACAGCACCTTATCAACTATTATAATCAATGCATTAATGAAGAGTATACAAACGGAGAGTTTCATTAGGGATAGGAATCCTTAAATATACTCTGTAAAAGAAGTTTTTGACCATGGCAGTGTTCGAACCCGTATAATGATCGCTGAACCATGACATTCGACCATAACTCTTATTATCTCAGTTGATAATTCACAATAGATCAACAATCAACAACAATTATCGTTTACAATGAAAGTTTGCGAAACAAATAATAATCTTTTTATTGGTTACTCGAATGTGTCCGTAACTGTTACTTTGTATGGACTTTGCAACATTTTTTACAGACCCTTTGTGTGTTCGCGATATATTTTTAAAATCAAATCTTGTTTGGAATTTAATGTTCCTGGTACCAAATTAACCGGGTAGGGTAGACCTTGGGTTCTAAAAAACGATACTTAAATTTTGTCCATTATTTTTATTTTTATATGACTTTATATACCCTGGTCCAAATACTACAAAGGTCCTATATCTTTATCCTCAAAGGCGCTCGATTGCATAGATATGTTTTAGTTTAGTTTTTATTCTAATTTCTTTTAGCTCGATTGGGAAGAAAGCTCGAAGCTTGTATGAATTTCTCTCGAGTCCGTTTCCTTGGCACAAACCAGTATTGAGTGTTCTATTGAGAGTCCCCGAGAACGCTCCCGGGCGAGATCGAACCCGTGACCTCCGGAGTGAGAGGTCAAAACTCTAACCACTGAGCCATCTCACCCTCTATAGATATTTTTGATGCTTATAACTTCACAACTGTAAAATGCGACTTCTCAGAAAAAGTGTTTTATGTGAACGATCTAGTCTAAAGACAATGTTTCAGTACCAGAGTTCGATACCGTTAAGAACAAATCGGTCTGATACCGATACTGATACCAACGAAACGATCTGGTATTTTCAACCGATACCATGTCCCTTGATAATTTATAATTTACGACCGAGTTTCCTGATATACTTAAATGACAATGTATTATTAATCATTAATTAATATCTTCACGCACTGAACGCTCTTCACGCACTGCACGCTCTTCACGCACTGCTTCACGCACTGCGCGCTCTTCACGCACTGCACGCTCTTCACACACGGCACGCTTTTCACGCAAAGCACGCACTTCACGCACTGCATGTTCTTCACGCAATGTACTCTTTTCACGCAATGCACGCTCTTCACGCATTGCACGCTCTTCACGCACTGCACGCTCTTCATGCTCTTCACGCAAATAAATGCATATTTCCCCATAACCTTTATATGTCCCCGTACCTTATATATCATTACATATTGGGTCATACAAACATAATAAGTCCCAATGCTCAATATACTTATATAAGTTATTTCATTCGATAAAAGTAAAAAAAATAATGTGTAGTTCGAAGGTTTATAGTCTCTCCACCGACATACTTGACAATCCTCACGGTACACCGAGATGGGCACAATAGAGTCTGGACTGTAAGAAAGTAAAAAAAAGAAAAAAGAAAAGAAGGTCGTGATATATAAACTCGTAGCAGTTTCACATTTTATATCATGTATATGCAAGCATAACATAATACGATCGTATCTACCAGTTAAGACCCAACTTTTTATACATTTTAAGGTCGTATCTACCACCAGCAGCAGCAGGGCCCTGTTTTATGAAAACATCTTACGATAAGTCTTAAATTTTAAAATCGTTTATTTTTTTTAACGAAGGATTCAACATGTTCAATGTAGACAATTATGTGTACACGTAGTGCAGACATATACCATGTATAAGAAAATGAAATGAAATCACGTCTATTTGGAAAGTGTAATTTATAGTGAAGCATTTAAAGAAATTGATTTACGATCAATGTTTCATAAAACGGGCTGCTTACCTGCTTTCACTTACGACATGAATAAAACCTTAAGCAAACTGATATGAGAACGGGTACCAGACTGAATGTTGCTCAGTTGTCGTAAGTAACACTTACGTAACACTTACGACTTTATAATTTTAGACCGTAGATATGCTTTCATAATTTGTTTGAACTGGAACTCGATATTTTGATTTACACAACGACTCTTTTGTTTGTATCAGGTCGGTATCCAACATGAACACCTACTTTTGAATGGCTTCTGCACGTGCACGGGTGTTCATATCGTATACCTACCTGACCTCCGCACGTGCACAGGTGTTCATATAAAATGAATAAAGGTGTTTTCAACAAGGATACATGTGATCTATGTATATATACAGTGGCGGATCCAGGATTTGAGATAAGGCATGGGGCGCAACTTTTTTTTAAAGCTGAGAACCCCGACTTGTCAGATTTTAGTGGGAGCAACTTAAGAAAGAGTTGACAAACAAACAGAAAAAAGCTGTGTCATATGAATTTTTAAGAAGTAACATGATGTTATAAAAAAAGGGTTGGGGTGGGTGGGGTGGGGTGGGGTGGGATGGGTTGGGGGTGGTGGGGTGGGTTTGGGTGGGGTGGGGAGGGGTGGGGTAGAGATGGGGTGGTGGCGGGGTAGCGGTGGGTTGCACCGATTACTTCCGATGACAAAGACTAATAATCATATAAGTGGAATTTTAAAGTGTTTTTCAGACATTTCACAATGATGGCCTCTGTCCGTGTACTAAATCCAGGATTTTAGGTTAGTTCGGTTTTCTGTAATCCCATTGACATTGCGTTAGAAAATAAAAAAATAGAGCTCAACTAAGCATGCATACACTGAACGACTTTAAAAACAAAACAGGGAAATAAACTGAGATAAATGACACATTTCATCTATTCTATTTAACAATATCTACAGTTGATTTGCTGAATAAATAACTTGTTAAATTCAGAGCATAACAGTACGACCCCCAAAAGCAAAAGTCACAAAACTAATACCCGGTATATCCCAATATGCGTAGATGTCAGGTGTGCATTGCCGCTAATGTTGGACATTGTGACTTTTGCTTTTTGGGGTAGTACTGTTATTTTTTTAATTTAACAAGTTTAATGTTGATCGATTTGAATGAAATTTTCAGCAATTCAAATGGATGTAAGTGTGATGAAGTTCAAAAACTGTACAGGTTTTGGTATCTGAGTGATGGATATAATAAAACACTAGAATGTAAAACTCACAAAGTGCAAACAGAAGGTCAAGGTCATTTATATTGACATACTTTAAGTAGGAACATACGGATGTAATATAGATGTAAGTGCGATTGTAGTTTTAAGCTGTATTGCTTTTGGTATTTGCGAAATGGAGATAATAAAAAAAACTTTAATGCTAAAAGAGTAATGTAAGATAGCAATGTAAATGAACAAAGTGATAAAAGTAGGTCAATGTAATTCTTATTGGTACATGCCGCTGTCATGTAGAAAAAGTAGGTAAATGTAATTCATATTGGAACATGCCGCTGTCATGTAGATGTAAACATGTGTGAGGTTTCAATGCTCTATTGCATCTGCCTGGTGTCTTAACCAAAAACTGGAATGTGAATCTTGAATGTAAAACTATTAGGTGCAAAACAAGAGCTGTCGGAGAACACCGCAGCTCGACTATTCGATTTTTCAATGAATAATCAATTATATAGCCAGTATATACCATCAGAAAACAAGACTAAAACTATTATTGTTAGGATCTCATACAAATTATAATAAAATTTGTGGTAGGTTGTGAACTTTTTTTTTCTTTTTTTTTATCAGTTTTAATCCAAATTTGCAGTCATATTAAAGACATTTGTGGTCGAAAGGCAACTCGGGAGGGAGGGGATATCTGGTATTGATATTTCATCTGTGTATCTGAAATTAACCTAAATAATGAACACTTTTATGGAATTATTTTTTTAATATGTGGAAAAGAAAACTTCACTTTGATGCATAAAATAAAAATTAAGATGAGTTTACAACTAGATCTAATTGCAATATTTTATTTTTAATTCTGAGTACAGTAGTTTATAGTGAAACGTTCATATTTATAGATTTGTTCATTTTTACATGGCAGCCATATTTGATATACCTTAAATAACGAACATTACCTTGATTGACACGTGTTGCTTCAACTTGACATACATGGATGGCCCTCCTGGTTCACACATGTCGGAAACTTCAATTGATTTATCTAAAATGTCGATAATATCTTTTTTCCTCTTCGGGTACTTCTCTATATGTGTTTTGAGTCAGGAAAAACAATTATCTTCATAGTCCTCAAACATGTCTAAAGCTTGACTAAGTACATTATCGGAGTCATAATCAGCCAAGACCTGACTACAGAAATCGTCCGAATCGTATTCGTTTGTTGTCATCATGTGTGGTTGTGAGCCGTTGTTTAAGTCGGTTACCGGCCTCGTACATCGGTGTACATGCATTTGAAAGACCCGCGCACGTGCGCGCTCTCGGTGTCACAATTCGCACGTGCGCGGGTCTTTCAAATGCATGAACACCTAGTACTTAGCCGTAACCATTACTTACCTTTTGTATAGGTGACTTATATAGGCCCAGTGGAACAAAATGTTCATGATTTAAAGACACATTTATTCGTTGAAAAATTATGGATAGCATGTTCCATGATAGCATGCTTTTTAACTGATTACGTCTCGCTGACTGATTACCACAGATACATTATATTGAGGCCCCATCACAGTTTTTTCCTTTTCATTTAATATTACCTTAGTTTTTGATATGAAATATATTGTAACTAAAGACACTAGATTGTTTATTATGGGGGAGCATATAGTCGCCGCTTTTTCCGCCCGTCCGTGTGTGCGTCCATGCGTCACACTTTTTGTCCGGAGCATAAATCAAAAATGATGCTTGATTAAAGTTTGTGTGAATAATTAGGACACTGGGGCGGGTCCAAATTTGACCTCAGGGTCAACATTAGAACAAACTAGTTAGAGGACCATAAGACGATGTTACATGCAAAATATCACAGCTCTATATCTTGTATTTTTTCAGAAGATATTTTAAGATTTGTTAAATGAAACTGATAAGCCCCATTGCGGGGGCATTTATGACCACAGGTGCACCATTCGAACAAACGTATACTGATGCTTCACATAAACTTGGGGTCGTCCGTGGTCGAGTGGTCTTAGATTTGAAATCATATGTCCCTCACCGCTGTGGGTTTGATTCTACATGGGGCCAGGACTGTTTAGTATGTGAGTATCAAGCTATCCAGCTTGCTTACGGAACGTCAGTGGTTCTACTCAGGTGCGCGCCCGTGCACGAAGAAATGCCCGGGTTTTCACATGGTGTCTTCCTCCACCAATAAAAAGCTGGAATGTCAATGTTAAACTTCATATTTAATTGGTAAAATATGCATACTTCTATATGCTGCCTAATATAACATGTAAGACATATTTGGTAATTGTAGCAAAAAAACTAATATAAAAATTACCACGGGTAACATTGAAATAAGATCTGCGGACACTACAAAAGGAGTTATATCTTTTAAAATGTACTATGTTTAAATGTAAACTATATACATAATATATAACTATTTGAGTGATAGAAATGAGTTGTTTAATAAACAATTATGTTATGAAACTCTGTAATCTTGTTCAGGTACAAAACTATTGAAACAATTATAACATTACTAATCATGCTTTATACTAAGTTGAAATATTATAAAGAAAACTATAATGACGTTGATCATGTTGATACACAGTCTAACACCCATATCCGTTTTTAAGTCCGGGATAAATATAGCCGGAGATTCAAATTTGTTTTAGAGTTATGAAGACTTAAATTATATTGTAGAAGACTGTATTTGCATTTAGCACACATATGTAAGTGAACTTTCATGACGAAAAAAAACGTTGTGATACAAATTAAACACAGTCTTTCTAATCGAATTAGTCCTCACTCTAAAACAAATAATGTTTGTGAAAGTATGTATATTAAAGGGAATGTAGCGCCGCAGCCAAACCATCATTATTATTGAGAGTTCTGAAATACGTGAATAAGGTTGAAAGAATTATCAAAATCGGATGATAAACAAAGACGATATGATCATTTAAAGTTTCTGTTAAAACGGATATGGAAGCGGCCATTTTGAGAGCTATGACATCACGGTTCTAAATGACCATATATGGAATATTTATAAATATGAAAATTTACTGATTTATAGGGAAAAAATGACATCAACTGTATGAAAAATATGTAATACTTAATGGCAATAATGATTTTCTTCGTTTTAAATGATATTTATTAATATTCCATATATGGTAATATGGAACTATGACGTCATAGTTCTAAAAATGGCGGTTCCCATATTTGTTTTAGAACAACCTTTAAATGGTCATATCTTTTTTGTTTATCATCCGATTTTGATAATTCTTTCACCCTTTTCCAAGTTTTTCAGAACTCTCAGTAATAGAGTTTGTTTGGCTGTGGCGCTACATTCCCTTTAATTTCTATAACTATCAAACAATGCAAGAAAGCACATTGAACTACAGTAGAAAAATAGTCTCAATCAAACATGTCAAACCGAGACTGCAATATATATTTTTTCGTTTCTTACACATGTTACATTAAATTAATAATTATAATTGACCATAAATGAAAAATCGTCATACTGTCATATATCTAATAAAGGTCACATGAACATGGGGAAAATTGCAAAAAAAAAGAAGAAAAAAGACGATATTTGTAACAAAAGTATTATCTATTCTAAACAACGTGACTTTTATTCGCTTGCCTGTGTTCTTGTATCGTAAGGTTATCTGCATTACAATATTCATATGTCGCCTTTGTTGCTTTGGTGTTTGGTTTATCTTACTTTTGATTGGTCACGCATACTGTCTGTAGTGTGGTCTTTGCTATATAAGCTGGTGCACCCGTGGCTTAGTCATATTAAAGGTAGCGCCATGGTGTAATGGTTAGCATTGCGGCTTAGTAACCCAGGGATCGCGCGTTCAATCCCAGCCAGGACCGAATTTGGGTTAATTATCGAAATATTTCAAAAGTATTTCCTACCTTACCAGTCCTTCGGATGAGACTTTAAACCTAGGTCTGCTCGCTAAAATGCTTAGTGCAATACAGCGAGGATAAATAAACGCTTATACACACACGGCTTAGTCATATCATATTATTTCCTACCTTACCAGTCCTTCGGATGAGACTTTAAACCTAGGTCTGCTCGCTAAAATGCTTAGTGCAATACAGCGAGGATAAATAAAGGCTTATACACACACGCTTAGTCATAAAGGTAGCGCCGTGGTGTAATGGTTAGCATTGCGGCTTAGTAACCCAGGGATTGCGCGTTCAATCCCAGCCAGGACCGAATTTGTGTTAATTATCGAAATATTTCAAAAGTATTTCCTACCTTATCAGTCCTTCGGATGAGATTTTAAACCTAGGTCTGCTCGCTAAAATCATTAGTGCAATACAGCGAGGATAAATAAACGCTTATAGGTATGAAAGCACCAATTATTTTCCCCAGTAGACACCAATGTTAAAGTGTCACGTATTAATGATTTGCTGCAAATTCAACTCAAGTATGGATAATACAGCAGTGTAATGTTCATATAGAAAACTATTTTTCCACTTGAAAAATCACCAGAAAACGTGGGGTCACAAGACATGTAAGAAAGTTCTTGTTTGTTTACTAAACAGGTCAAGGGTACAGCTGTTTTTATTGATCGACTGTTTTCATTGCTCACAAAATGTAAGCATAGAGTCGAAATTTCGAAAATGTTCATCAGTGATCCAGTAAAACCTATTAATACGCTTCATATACATATAACCACAAAATCGAATAGAAATGGGCAGTTTTCCCCTACTTATAATGCCCATTTCCATCGAAAAAGGAGGGATTACTTTTTATTATAGGAACTACATTCGACTACACCTCGGAGGTTTACATGTAATTGGTGGTGGTAAACCTATACACACGCTTAGTCATAATTAGCAGCCAGGATTTTGACCTACTTTCTCGGGCATAGTTTCATCCGCCGGGTGATGGAGGATAACGGGGACAGCGAGTGGTCGAATCCATATAGGCGTTATTTCCACATGAGTGGGGCCAGAATAAAGACAATGATGCATCAGAAAGAGTGGAACGACTTCATAGAGGCCTGCCGGGTTCAGCAGCCAGGGTGTGTCTACATACAACTAGAGACAAACGAACGCGTCGCCGAAAGACACCCCGAAGAGCATGTTCGAGACATACAGACGATTAATTTTAACTGTTTGTATCCGCTGTCCACAAGCGAAAATTCTGATTGGCTGTGTGTTCCCGCGATACCAGCGGAAGGCCTACGGTTACAGAGGCCCCCTTTTAGACACGCCGGGCAGTGAAGACGCAGTGACGCTCCGGATACAGCTGAACCGGCTTTTACGGCGTGAATGGCGCGACAACAGACGACGAGTGACATTTCTGCCATATGCTTTTGCAACCAACCGCGCTTTAATGAAGGATGACGGAATCCATCTGCGCCCCAATTTTCACTTGTTGATTATGGAAGAGCTGTTTACCTTTGGCGTAAAGTAGGGCGAGTCCCTTCAACTACAACGGTCCTTTTCAGGGCCACCCAATTATGTTCGATATGTAAAAATCGTCAAAATTGTCAAAAGGATTGCTGTTAATGTATAAAGCTTTGTCCACTGTTATTTTTATGTGTGATTCCTCCAGATTCAGGTGCAGGCAAAACACGTCTCACGCCTCAAACAACAAACCAAAACCTCACGCACGCACGCATACACGCACACACAAACATATGAAAAGGTAACGCAAAGGGTCCATTAAGTATAACCATTCAATAGGTGACATCACCTTTTCGTTTTGAATCGGTGATATCACTTATTCGAATCATTGATATCACTCATTCGAATAGGTGATATCACTCATTTAAATATGAATCAGTGATATTACCTATTCGACTGAGTGATATCACTCAAAACAATAGGTGATATCACTGAATTGTATTAAAAACCAAAACGGCGCCTCATATTTCTGGAACATTGCTGATATGTAATGTTATTGTCTATTGCTGTGAAACAGCCTCCCCATAGTCTACCGGTTCCGACGAAATGAGTGCCAGATTTTTGAAAATGTCTGCTACTGTAATCGCCCCCATTCTTATGAAAATATTTAACACCAGTATACTCACTACTATCTACCCACAATTATTCAAAAGAGCAAAAGTAATGCCAGTGCATAAAACGGGTCCTAAAAACGACAAGGCCAATTATAGGCCAATATCAATACTTCCTGTTATTTCTTTAATATTTGAACGTCATGTTAGTATACATTTGAGACGGCACCTTGAAGAAAATAGGTTGTTTTATTCACGACAATCTGGCTTAAGGGCAAATCACTCGTGTCAAACTGCCCTTATACGAATATTAGATGACTGGATTTCAGCCATTGACAACAATGAAATTGTTGGTACTATATTTCTTGATCTGTCAAAGGCGTTTGATTTAGTTGATCATACTATATTGCTGCAAAAGTTAAAAATTTACAAAATAGATAGTTCTGCACTTTCCTGGTTTTCATCATATCTGAATAACAGACGCCAGCAAGTGCAGGTTTCTGGTATAACTTCAGAATCTTCACCCATTGTATCGGGTGTACCCCAAGGATCTGTATTAGGTCCCTTATTATTTTTAATCTACATCAATGACCTGCCATTATCTATGGAAAACACAGTCACGGATATTTTTGCAGACGATACAACGCTTTCAACTTCTAATTCATCTCTTGTCGACGCTGCAAATTCACTCAATAATGACCTTATCAACGTCAACGCATGGTGCGATACTAATCGCATGTCTATCAATGCATCAAAAACAAAAATAATGTATCTCTCATCTAAGAACAAAATACATCATATTTATCATAATGCCCCTTCTATTCAGTTCAAATATGAAACTATTAATTGTAGTTACGAAGAAAAAATACTCGGTGTTACAATTGACAATACCCTCTCTTGGAATACCCAAATTGATAAAGTTCTGAAAAAATGTAATTCATTGTTATACCTGTTATCTCGCATAAAGATTTACCTTTCTATACATATGCGCAAATTATTTTTCAATTCTTATATCTTACCTCATCTTGATTACTGTTGTTTGATATGGGGAAATTGTAATACTTCTCTCGAAGATAAACTTGTAAGGTTCCAAAAAAGAGCTGCACGACTTATCCTAGATAAAGATTTCGATACTCCTTCCGTGGAACTTTTTACCGAACTCAGTTGGATGACATTTCCCGAAAGAGTTATATTTCAAAAAGCAATCATTATGTTTAAAACAGTTAATGATCAGGCCCCGCTTATCTTAAAGACGTATTTACTCTAACTTCAAATGTCCATATGCGGAATCTAAGATCATCATCAAATCTTCAGCTATATTCCCCCAGACCCAATAGTGAGTTATTCAGCAAGTCATTTGCTTATTCAGGCTCTAAAGTTTGGAACTCTCTTCCCCACCATATACAAAATGCCCAATCTGTAAATCAATTCAAAACACTGTATTTACAGTGGATTCACCATCCGATATATTAGTAAATGACTAAGTCTTGCAGTTCTATTTAAACATATTTCCATTTACTGAATATACCACTTTAAATGCATTTTTACTTGTAAATATTGTATATATTGTATTGTTGAGGGCCTCATGGTAGATTGACTAGTTTCAAATGAGTTCTCTCGTTAAATAAAGTCTTTATTATTATTATTATTATTATTATTATTATAGTACGCTATGTTACTCCATTCAAGCTACTATGCCACTACTAGGCTACTGGCCATTGCATACTTTAGACGCGCCATACTACCATATCATTTTATACATTAATTTGTTTTTGTTTTTCAATTCTATCGTATACACCCTTTCCATTCTTGTTAAAATTATGGGCATACAAGAAACGTGAGAGAGAGAGAGAGAGAGAGAGAGAGAGTTTACTGACACATACCGTTACGGACGTATGGACGTCGACGATAACAAGAATGACACTTTTCGAGGGCCTCAGGCCCAAATCTCATACGAGAAAAATATGTGTTGTACCATAGCCATTGAGTGCCGGTAATTGGCATTTTAATTGATAGGTTGTGTAAACATTATATTACAACAACGGGCGTGTACATGGTATAACTCTGTCATTTATAGCACGACTGAAATAAATCGGCATTTATAGCACGGTTACGGCTCAGACCTTCAGGTTTATGAAAATTATATCATAAGCAAGAACAAAGGAAAACCATTAGAGCTATCGTACACGTATAGGATAGAGCATGAGTTTTGCACGTGTACGGGGAGATAATGCACGAGCGTTAGCGAGTAATAATGCACGAGCGTTAGCGAGCGTCCGTACACGTGCAAGACTCATGCTCTATTTTATTTATACCAAAATAACTAACATATGCTGTGTATATCCTTGGGTATTACACAATGCATAGTGTGTAATTTAGCTATTGTGGTATAATATACATTAATTGTATATACACATCGTTTACCTACCTAGGCTAGCACCTTAGTTTTCAAGCATGATTTGAGCATGCTAAGCAACACATGTACATTTTTAATATTGTCTCTATATTTCTGACACCTCTGTGTTCGGTCAAATTTGAGCTTAAATGAAATAATTTTTTCAAATGTATGTATTCGCCGTATTACATGTCTTACATGTCTTAGTTAAACAACAGAAAGTAGCAGGAAGGCCAAATACTATGATTTGTATAGTCAGATAGTAAACCCGCTGTTTCAATATTTTTTAGGACTCAAGATCTATACAAATGTTTTCGAATTTTATGTGTGCATAGTATATGCATAAATTGACCTCATCCGATGAAATACAAATTTACTTTGATATGTTAAAGGGACACATGGTGCAGCGAAGATTATATTAGGTACAGGAGACAGTTTGCGGCTTCGGGATTTCTGTATTTTTTTAAAAATATTTTAAAATTGTGTTGATATGATGGTGACGTCACGGTTGCTTAGTTATGCAACTACGAGTTAAACGAGATTGAACAAGTTTGTGTCTATTCTAAATGCGCATTGGTGCATTAATTTACATTTTATAGTTGGTTAAATGTTGAATTTATTTTTCAAATATTATTTTTAAAAAAATCACATATTATATATAAACAAAAAAAAACGTAACAAAATGTTAAATAATTATTGCATGTTGGAGTGAAGTCTGTTTTAAGAAGTTACTGCAGTACTCTCCACTAAAACAGTGTGTTATTACCTCGGTTTTGCAATTACGACCGTTTGACTATATTTCATTTCAAATAATACACATATATTCAGGGTCTGCAGAGTCAATTTTGGAGTCAAATTTTGAAATCTTAATGTTTCCCTTACTTTTTCGTACAATTAATAACTTTTTAGAAACTAATAAATAGTTCTGACTTTTGTTCTTTGTTATGTTTTTTTGTTCTTAATGGGGTGAATATTTTGGAATTCATTTTGGAGTCCTTACAATTAATACATTTTTAGAAACTAATACATTTACTTGAGTTACTTCAGTCTCTCTGGTACGACTGTCATAGCCAGCTGTCTGTGAAAAGTACGTGTTAATTGGACTTGACTGACGTATTGGAACTATGTATACCCCTAACACTGGATGTCAGACAATTTGACATCTGCAATGAGGGCGGGGAAAAAGAAATCATCAGTGAATAATAGAAATAAAAACAAACATTTACCTGTTTTCGGTCATTTTCCCTCTCCGAACCCAGGACATTGTTTACTTTATCTCTCAAAACAGTGGTACATTAACTGATTGGTATTGGCAGGGTGGTGGAAGCTTATTTTCACATGATTATCCTAGATTTTCTAATAAGACCAGGTTATGATTCCTTTACCAATGAATTAAGTATATAGACGATCTTACATGATTATTATTGTGTATTATGTGTTATAGTGTATTATTGATTTTATCCAAAGAATTTATACTCGGTTACGAATGTAAGATTATATATATCACAGGTACCGGTTTAAAAAAAAAAAAAAAAAAAAAAAAAAGTTATATTCTAATAGAATATAATTTTTTATTTTTTTAATTTTTTTTTAAACCGGTACCTGTGATATATATCACAGAAGTAAATGAAAAAAATCTAAGTCAATAGAAATATCTGCCAGCCTGCCTGCCTGTCTGTCTGTCAGAACACACTTTCGACGACACGTAATAATTTCACTTACAATTTGTGCCAATTTACATTTTTTACGGCGGCAATTTGTAAGAGAACATTAATGATTTAATTATTCAATATTTTAATCTTCCAATGGGGTGAGAAAAACATTTGGTGAGTTTAAAATACTGCAGCCCAAAGGCTTCTTGTTAACTTTAATTTAACCCTTAGCCCGTTATGAATGTATAATGGTAATGTAATTTGGATCATTCCATTTATGTTACAAAGGGGTGTTTTTGGGGAAATGGCTGATAAGCAGCCGAACATTGTAAACTCTGATCAGCCTGCGAGTTACTCTGGTTTTACAATGGGCGCAAATGCTATTGTAGTCGCCCTTAGTAGGACAAGGGTTATTTTTCATACTCAATTAAAAATGGTAATATCAAATTCAATCCTTCTATTTACATTGTTATGTATGTTTTTCAAAATTAAGGAATGCAAATTCATGTATTTGTGGTAAAAATAGTGTTTTTAAGCTTCAATACATAGTGTTAGAACATTTTCACCAGCTTCATAAGTCAAAACACATACATTTCGTTCCGTCGGTGTGTTCTTGGGCAAGACACTTTCCCTTAGCCTCGTCCGTCGGATGGGGACGTAAACCGGGCGGTCCCGTGTATCGGTCTATCCTCCGAGCACGTTAAAGAAACATAGGAATCTATTCGATAATAAGAGTAGGGCAGGTTCCCGGATTCCTATGTATCCTTCCCCTCTCTCTGGGGCGGCTCTAAATAACCTGTACTGTGTTGATTAGCCGTTAAACAACATTCAATTCAATTCAATTCTTTTAAGACTCTGCTTTTTCAGATAAAATAACAATGGGGGATAACAAAATGTTCATTTTATTTTGCATTGCCTAACCATTTTCATATGGTGTTTTCTTAATATAAATCAGGGCTTGGGATAAATGGGTTACTTAACTTTAACTATTGCTTAAAACGTGTGCTTATTTATTTATTTATTTATTCATTTTATTTCCTCCATTGATTGTCAACACACTATAACATTATATTATAATAAATGTCTTGCTGAAGCCATTTACTTTTGAGAGACAATTATAACTACCAGACTAATTGCCATGTTCGGGAGCTGAAAGGTCTTCAGGGAATCAGCTTGTTCGTATTGGTGAAGGCAGACGACTGATATATTTGCTACCAAACATTCACATTTCTAACCTGCCATTTAAATGGTTAAACAATTTTAGTTTGTTTCCTGTTGGCATTCCATTAATAATGTTTAACTGCTTATACTCATCGCCATTTTGTTTAAACACTACCCGGTCCTGAATACAAAACCTAAAGACTTAAATTCATTCTCATTTGCATTTCACTTTTGTTGCTAAATGTATAAAAAATTGCTACTGAAGCGCATATATGCCGAGGTGGTGGCCTCTGCCGAGATGGTGGCCTCTGCCGAGATGGAAGCCTCTGACTCTTCGAAACTATGCAGATTTTGAGCTACATGTGTATGTTGTTAGATGTGTATGGTGTTAGAACTAAATATTTCCGAGAAATTTTGCAATTAATGACAGAAATGCGGAATTCATAAATTCGAGAGAGAAAATCCTCGCTTTCGCGTTATATTATTAATTATAATTCAGTGGCAGTTGTGAAGCTTTAAGTTACTTGTTTAGCAATTTATTTGTTTCCATCATTAGATTTGATTGCCATACGAGCATAATTCAATCATTAGATTTGATTGCCGTACGAGCATAATTCTATTTTCATATAGATACATTTTCACTTTATCACATGAGAAATAGTTATGTTTCAACATAAAAAAATACTAAAGTGACCCTCACATGTTTAATCTGTTACTTAACACTGCACTGTCCCTATCTTCACTAATTACTCATGTCCCTACTGTGAGGCCTTGACCACAGTATGAACTTTAGATACCCAGACAATATAACCTCAAAAGATAACAGTGATTATCTTAATGGCTCTTTATTGGTCTGAGCTTTTTTAAAAACTCGCGGCGTCCCTGTATAGGTCACGCACTTCACCGCGAAGACTGCTTGTAGTATAATGGTATTGAATAAATGGTAAAAGTATTTAAAAATCTGAGACAACAAGTACGTTAAAGGGACACACGGCAATCTTGATTTTTTTAAATCTTTATAATTATATATATTTTTCGCGGCGTCCCGTTATTTTTTCTCTTAACTCATGTAACTTGCATTTGTTTAATCATTAATGTTAAAAGGACACTGTCCGTAACTTTTAGCTTATAAAACACACACCACTAATTATGTTCGCAAACATTACATACCAAACATTACTGAATATTTACTAATTAAAGCAGGATTGTTTGATGGAATTCAGTCGCGGTACAAAAAAAAAGAGAAACCATTACGGGCGTTTGAACTCGCAGCACAAACTAAAATTAAAGTCGTGGTAATAATAGTGAACGTAAAGTAGTCGACCTAGCTCCAAACTGAGCTAAGCGGGCTATACATATTACGCCCTAAATACTATGGTGAGAACCTAATGCGCTAATGGAAGTCACGTGATCGCAGAAAAGGTAAATACGGTGGGTCCCACTTTATTTACAAATAATAATTTAAGCTTTTTTTTTTCCAAACTCACGAATGTATTACTACAGACTTCTTAGTGCCTATGCTCATGTTTTCATGTACATGATGTATACATTTCACTGAATAAAAGTCAGACAGTTATTTGGTTATGCTCAATATCTGCTTACTTACGGACAGTGTCCCTTTAATTATTAGAATAGTTCAAGCAAATTGTTTTTACATATTACTATCTCTTTAGAATATTGCACCAATAATAAAATGGTAAAATAACTAAGCATATTGAAATCTTATTTTTTTTATTGAATTATACATGTTATATGCAAGCAGTTTTAAAGTCAAAATGACGCAGGATAACTAATCGAGGAGCACTTTTTTTAATGTTTCAATAAAACTCAAGATAGTGTGATACGTAACGACCGTTTTTACAGGTCGCCCGTATTTATAATTATTGAGGTTGGAATCAGGGTGATGTGTGATACGTAACGACCGTTTTTACAGGTCGCCCGTATTTATACTTATTGAGGTTGGAATCGGGGTGATGTGGGATACGTAACGACCGTTTTTACAGGTCGCCCGTATTTATACTTATCGAGGTTGGAATCAGGGTGATGTGTGATACGTAATGACCGTTTTTTACAGGTCGCCCGTATTTATATTTATTCGGGATGATGTGGGATATGGAAGCACTTTATTTCAAAATCAGTAAGCCATAGGCCCATGTGATCATACAATATTATACATATACATTATAACAGACGTAGCAAGATCCGTACATATATGGTATTAACAAATATCAGATGCAAAAATAAACACAGTTATACTGTAACGATCGTTTTTACAGGTCGTTCATATTTATACTTAATGGCCTTGGATATGGGGTGTTGTGTTTGTAGGTTGTAAGTGTGCTATTGATTTTGATGAGCTGTTTGCAAGAAGGTTCGAATAAGACTTCCCGTTCCCCGCTGACATAAAACGTCGCAGTAGTTTGTGTAAAGAGAAACTACTGTTTTTTCATTTAAAAACAAAACAATATTAAAACATTACAACATTACAGTGGCATATGTTTCCAGCCCACACGCCTGCTTCCAATCGCCAAAGAAATCTATTCTACACAGTTGTGTTGCACGACGATGTGATTATGGTCATGTACGTATCGAATACATATACACAACTCATCACACACATGCACAGATGTAAATGCTATCAGCCGCAGGTTAATATTTCAAATGAACAACAGGGAGGTAAATAGGCTAAACTGTATCAGTGAAGAACATGACCAACAGAGTTATCTGTGACATACGGCCATAAACGAAAAGGTCTCTCAATATAACGTATTTACGTTATTTTGAGCATACACGTATCAACTAATTTCGTCGTGCGCCCCGATAAAAACAGCGTGCGCCTCATCTTTTATTGCAAAAATGTAAAGATAACACATGTAACTAACTTGGAAAAATGTCAAATAGCGTCAGAAAAATCGGAAAACGTAAAAAAAAAAGGGATGAAAATAGTCAATAAACGGTTAAAATGGAGCAAAAAATGAGATATTTTGATAAAAAAAACTGCTCTCAGGCGCATATAAGTATGTACATTCTTTGTATACAACTAGTAAGTTAAGGGAGACGTTATAAAATATGCTTAGATGTCGGGTTTTCCATGTCAAACTGAAACAAATGTCAAAATACGGACGCTGGAATTTGCCGATGTTTTCGTGACGAAAATAACGCATTTAAGTTATTACGAAAATAACGTGTATACGTGACACCCCTGACTGATTATGTGGTCTAAGTTTTATAGTTCCTCGTCCCGTAATCCCAAAAGTGTAGACTATAACTGGATAGAAAAGAAGACAAAACAATTAACTCCTGAAATACATTTTATTGCAGAAAAAAACCTGCATTTTATGTGGCAAAATCGAAATAGCAACTTCTAAAACAAAGCATATTCAAATTGATTTCAATAAATTCATTTCATACCCAAGATCAAGACATCACGTGAACAATAATCTGATTGAACAAGTTATAAATAGAAAGGCAGGGATTACAATACATAGTTAACTAGAAAATGTGTCCATGAGCCACAGATGCCCCGCCTTAGCACTGTCAAGACACATTAATTGGACTTGACGAAAAACTTGAATGTAAAACTGTTTTATCATGCAGATAAAGGGGTGGTCTAATAAATTTTGCTAAATCAATGCGGAAATCCTCGGCATTTTTTATACGTAACACATTATCTGACATCACAAAACATAAAGAAAACAGAATATGGGAGCATCCTCGCCAAGTGTAGCATTCTGTTAAATAGATAAAACTAGTAAGGCCAAAAAAATAAATAGTTGTGTTTCAGGTTTCCTGCTCCAAAAAAATAGGATATGTAGGTCGTTTTTGTTGTTGTTTTTTTGCTACACGAAGGTAGAAAGTACAAGCAGGAAACATAATTATAAACTCTGATTTTGGGGGCCTCAAGGATGTATCTATTAATATATTTAATTTAAAATTGCTCCAAAAGGGACTTTGAACTCATGACATGAGGATATGTTGCTAGGAAAAATACATACAGAACCGGTGTGACAGCAATATTGTAGCCTATGAAAGATGAATGAATGAATGAATGGTGTTTTACGGCACGTCGACACATAAATAGGTCATATTGTGCTTAAAAAAAAAAATGAAAAATGAAGTATTAATTAAAAATTAATGAACCTTCCCGATAATATCGGCCATCAATTTGTCGGTAGCAATATCGTCATCATCGCTGTACAAGAGATCGCGATTTTCTCTCTCTTTTCCTTCCTTTTTCTTCTTTTTTTTTTGAAACGGAAAAAAAAGGTTAGGATCGGGGACACAATATAGGGTAGTATGGGAACCTGAAACAAGACTATTTTTTTTCTTGGCCTAAGCCGTACAGAAAATGAGGATAATCTTCATGATAAAAAGAATATAATATCTGTGCCTTTTACGATCAAGTTTATTAGGCTCGACATGAAAACGCATTTCTAAGCCTCATCTAATAAACTTGATAGTAAAAGGCACTGATTTAATATTCTCTATTTCATGTGTATAGAGAGGCGGACAGACCAGGGTAACACTATATGCCTGTTCCATTTCTGTGTCTGGGCATAGTAATTATACGTTTATGTAAAATACTTAATGGCCGAAACATAATCTGACAAGAAATGACCATAACAAAATTAATATTGCTTTAAAACGTTGCATGTATCGTGCGTACATTTATCACATTTATAGCAAAGAAACAAAGTTGCATCACATCAAAATGTCAAACAAGGGCTTTTCTAGGAAAAAATCTCGAATATCTGGGTGGGGTGTGGTGGTGATAGGAATCTAACATCAATTTAAAGGGTACCACCATCATGACCATGTCTCTTTTTTTTCTAGTAACACTTTTTTTCTATCACCACTTATACTGGTAGGCTATAATTTCCTTAACACCTTCACACCACCAGCATAAACATTATTGGTCAGGCCACATCTCGAGATTTTTTCCAGGAAAAACGCAAACAAAAGAAAATTAATTTGAACACCTAAATGCTGACAAGATTATATATACTGAAAACACTTCTAGTGGAGAGGTCTGATATTAATGACATTTATCCTTTGCTTTTTCTTTTCCTCAATATACAACTTATACAAACTTCGTTACCTCGAACTGCCACGTTTGCGGTATCGTTTAAACCACTTGATACTGATCATGTCCAACGATTGGTATGGTTCCATCAAAATTACTTATATATAGCACAGTTCAACGTTATTATCTGTAATACGTTATTCTTCTTTTGTCCCGCATTGTTTTACATGTTAATACATGATGAAACAGCATTTTGAAAATAAATAAAATGGACAAAAATAGTTTGAATTAGTTTTATTCAACAAAAATAAAAAGAGTTGCAGATTAAAACAAATTAATATGGAAGACAGATTTATTAATCGTATAAATATTTTTTCTTCAATGAAATAATGGAAATAATGAAATAACTAGTGAAACTGGTTATCATTAACAATGGCTTTAAATCATCCAACTTTTCTATGAAATTTTAATTTTCAACATGTCAAATTTGAATGATTGCAAATAATTATTTATGTTTTTAATTAAAACCTCCTAAAACAACTTAATGATCTAGACGGTTGTTTTTGTTTACAAAAACATATGTCTCCCCCCATAATTTATGAACCAACCTGGCTGAAAGTTGCGCTCTGCACGTCTCGATATGGTGAGCATTTGTGCCAAGTTATTACAAAATCCCTCGAGCGGTCAAGAGATATGGAGTGGACACGAAATATAGAGCATATCACCTTCTACCTCTAAGTGTGACCTTGAACGGACGTGACTGGAAGATGCACTGAGCACGTCGTCTCGATATGGTGAGCATTTGTGTCAAGTTATTTCAAAATCCCTCAAGTGGTTTAAGAGATATGGAGTTGACAGGAAATATAGTGCATATGACCTTCTACCTCTAAGTGTGACCTTGACCGGACGTGGCTGGAAGTTGCGCTCAGCAAGTCGTCTCGATATGGTGAGCATTTGTGCCAAATTATTTCAAAAGTCCTCAAGCGGTTCAGGAGATATGGAGTGGACACGAAATATAGTGCATATGAATTGAATTGAATTGAATTGGGGTTTTAAGGCGCACCAACACATACCTTCGACCTCTAAGTGTAACCTTGAACGGACGTGGGCTAGAAGTTGCGCTCTGCACGTAGTCTCGATATGGTGAACATTATTTTGTGCCAAGTTATTTCAAAATCCCTCGAGCGGTTTAAGAGATATGGAGAAGACACCAAATATAGTGCATATGACCTTCGGCCTCTAAGTGGGACCTTGAACGGACGTGACGGGAAGTTGCGCTCTGCATGTCGTCTCAATATGGTGAATATTTGTGGCAAGTTATTTACAAATCCCTCAAGCGGTTCAAGAGATATGGGGAGACCGACTTGTGACGGACATAGATCCAGACAGACATCCAAGCTAAAAATAATATGTCTCCCAGTATGGGAGGGGCTAAAAGGTTATTTGAAAACAGGAATGAACATTCCAATCCCACTCTCCATTTACATGGAGATGAAAATATGCAGAATGGGCCTAGAACCTTCTCACCTATCGATCCGAATAAAATGAAACTGTAATGTTCACCCATTATTGTGCATTTCGTAAATGCACTCATTATCCTAATCGATGTGTTACAAGCAAACAATTGCGCGATTTAACTACTCACTAAATGATTGGATCGGCAGTGCCAACAACAAGTGTCAAAACAAGCTGGAAAGCACCTTAGAGAAAGTAATTTGAAGCACAACTTTGGGACCGGAAAATATATTCAAACGAAGTGTGGTGTTGGAGGTTTGGACTTGAGTCGGAAAATGCTTCGAAGTAAGCACAGTATGGGAGTTCCAACATTCGAGGTAACGAAGTTTGTTATCACAACATATAACGGCATCAAGTCCTACCATTTAGTACAATTAAATGCCCATAGTTTGCTTTAAAGTCTTTGTAAATTTATATACCTGATTCGAATAAAGACAATAAAAGAGAAGATTGGGAACGAGAACGAAGCACTATACATGCCTAATGCTACACAGGCACTTTACATGCCTAATGCTACATAGGCAAACATGCCACATACGGAACTCATATGAAAATCATATGAGGATCATATATGATTGTTTTATATGATTCGCATATGAAAATCACAAGAAAGGTATCACATGAAAATAATATGGAACAATCATCATATGCCTTATGTACACAATTATATTCTCACATGAAATTCATATGAAAATAATATCATTTCATATGAAAATCATATGAAGCTCTTTTCATATGAAGAAAATACGATTATGAAAATCAGATGTTGCTCCTTTTTTATGATTCTCATATGAAACCTTTTATACAAAAATCATATGAATTGAACTGAGTTTTACAGCGCACCACCACATGAAAGGTTATTTGGCGCCTAACAGGAATGAACGTGCCAGGTTCATCCTCCATGTACATCGAGATAAAATATGGAAAATGGGCCTAGACCCTTCTCACCCTGAACTGCAGAGTTGCTGCAAATTCTATCGTAGAAACTCCATTTACGCTGGAGTCACGTTTATTGTTTTTCTGCCACTGCTCTTTTTATGTGAGCGAGATGGCACCTGAAACAATGCAGGGATCATGATGAAGACCTTTAATGAACATGAATAGAATTAAATGTTATTTAACAGCTCATCAACACACAGTATAGGTTATTTAGAGCCGCCCCAGAGAGAGGGGAAGGATACATAGGAATCTGGGAACCTTGCTCTACTCTTATTATCGAATAGATTTCTATGGTTCTTTAACGTGCTCGGAGCATAGACCGATACATGGGACCGCCCGGTTTAAATCCCCATTGGACGGACGAGGCTAAGGGAAAGTGTCTTGCCCAAGAACACACCGACAAAACTCAGTGGCACCACGGAGAATTGAACCCGGGGCCTCTGGTTACAAATCCGCCGCGCTACCGACTGCGCCACGCCAGCCCTCTTAATGAACATGAACAAAAAATGATAAAATGAACATGAATTTGGGGGGATTCTACCCCTCTGCCTACCTCTCCAAAGGGATCTGCAGTGGCCCTATTCTTTGCCCCGTGACCAAACGGGCCCCCGGGAACCACACAGGCTAATTACGTGGCAAGATTGATAGTGTAGTTATAATGTGAATATAATAATATAAATTTAATACTCTTAACAAGGAATAACAAATTTCAAAATGAATGGAAAGTTTATCAATAAAATAAATAACAAAAGGTAACGACACTAATACTATAAATAAGTCAAGGTACAAACATATACAAAACAAAGAACAATGGATGTGTAATAAAATCAGATGATGAGGTGTTTGGTTGCTTTATCACGCTTCTATACTCTACACTACAAGGATCTGACAACACTCCATTGGAGGTCACGCCAGACTGACCTTACGATAAGCCAGATTTCAGCCTACAAAATTGTTTGGCATAGACTGCTTCACTGTGCATGCTGCGTTTCAGTAAAACTGTGGAGCAGTCTACGCTCGGTATTGAATTGAATTGGATTTTATAGTCGCACCAACAGCTAAGGTCATATGGCGACTTTCCAGCTTCCATTGGTGGAGGAAGACCCCAGGTGCCCCTCCGGGCAGTTTTCGTGCACGGGCGGGCACCTGGGTAGAACCACCTACGTTCCGCAAGCCAGCTGGATAGCTTCCTCACATAAAGATTCCTAGGACCCTGAGGGATCGAACCTACAGCGGTGAGGGGCAAGTGATTTCAAGTCAGAGACGTTAACCACTCGACGGACGCCCCCTGCTCGGTATTGAAGAGACAATACATGTCTGTAACTTTAAGCTTATAAAACACAAAATAATTGCGTTGACAGACAATTATTGAATGTTTACTGGGGGAAAAAAGGAAGAAAAGATTGTTCGACGGAATATAATAGCGGTGAAAAAAACTTTACTGATTCGTTAGATTAAACCCACACTAAAATGACACTCGCGGGTCAACAGTCGAGTTCGCTATCAACTGAGCTAAGCGGGCCAGATGTACTATCAACTTACTATTTAGAGTGCAGATGTTCTATCGACTTACTATTTAGAGTGCTAATCTCGTAATAATTTCGGTGGAATATATATTTTCAAAACACACATGGCAGTACCCATGATTTTCTTATTATCTTGATATAAAGCATGCCATTTAATGCATTTCTTTGAATTTATCATTATTTGCAATAACACACGAAGACTTTATCTTTATTCGGATATAGATATATGTGTTTTATGTGGATTTTCGTTTGTTCAGTTCACTCGAACGTCATCGTAAGTGCATATACGGAAACACGCAATTTCATTGGTTGAATTTAATGATCTTCTCATGAATATTGATTAGATGAAAGGTCGATCTGACATGACCTACAAAGGAGTGTTGTCAGATCTTATAGCGGAGAGTATCAAATCGTAATTAGGATATGATTTTAATGAGACTGGGAATATTGTTAGTTACTTATTTTACTGAAAAACTCAACTGAATGATAAAAACAATCAAACATGTTTTTTTCCTATGAACAAATACCTGAAACTCACTGAATAATCTAAATATTTTTACCAGCTAAGCTAAAACATAGAAGAAATCGGTAGAACCGATGGATGCTTCTTGAATAAAGGTACACGTGAAATATGATCAGATGGAAAATCTAGGATGAGTTGAGCTTACAAGCTTTATATTTTTTTTAAAAGTCCCTTAACTCGGCCCATTTTTTTTTATAACCAAAACATCCTGAAAATATGCGCTACTCGAAATAATACTGATACTGATAAAGTTTCATGGATATCAGATGAAAAACTTAAGAGGAGTTGAGCAGACAAGCTTTAGAATTTAAAAACTTCAATGCCCGCAACTCCGCCATAAATCATTTAACCGGAACCTCCCGACAATATGCACTACTAGACATCATACTGATACTTCCTATAAAGTTTCATGAAAATCAGATGAAAAATGTAGGAGGTGTTAAGTGGACATGATGGCAACTATCAGCTCCCCCGAAAATTCGAGGAGCATAAAAAATATTCATCTTATTTCACATTTTCTCACCTTTAATGTACACGAATGTAAGATCATCTTTCTACAAACAAGGGGATTTAGTGGGCAAGCTATACTTTTAAAATCCCCAGTAAGATTGAGCCGAGTTCAATTGGGGTTTTACAGTGCACCAACACAAAAAGGTTATATGGTGCCAACAGGAACGAACATTCCAGGCCCACTCTCCATTTCCATCGAGATAAAATTATGCAGAATGGCCTAGAACCATATCCCCTGCAGAACTGCAAAATTGTAAACACTAGTAAAACAAGAGGTCAATGACCTTGAAGCTCTACTGATTGATTTTGATTTCAGGAAGTAGTCGCTACAGACTTGTTTTTTGAAAAATTATTTTTAGCCGTGGCGGCCATCTTGAATTTCCGGCCGACCTGAAATTTAGCTAGGATCAATTAGACATCAAGAGCAACATTCCTGTGAAGTTTCATGAAAATCCGTGAAGTAGTTTCAAAGGAGTAGTCGCTACAAGTTTTCATTATATAACTGTATGTAAACAAAGATGGCCGCTGACAGCCATGTTTAACGTCGAATCAAAATAATGTTTGACTCTGATAACCACCATGTCATGCTGATCATTTTACAAAAAGTCCCATATCAATATCACTTATAGTTTTCAAGACGTAGTCGCTACAAACTTCTTTTTAAAAAATCTAATTTTAGCTGTGGCGGCCATCTTGAATTTCTGGCCAATCTGAAACTTTGCTAGGATCAATTAAACATTAAGAGCAACATTCCTGTAAAGTTTCATGAAAATCTGCCAAGTAGTTTCAAAGGATTAGTCGCTACAAGTTTTTACTATATAACTCTATGTAAACAAAGATGGCTGCTGGCAGCCATGTTTAAAGTTGAATCAAAACAATTTTGACAAGGACCAACATCATGTCATGCTGATCATTTTACAGAAAGTCCCATATCAATATCACTTATAGTTTCAAGACGTAGTCGCTACAAACTTGTATTTTGAAAATCTATTTTTAGCACGGCAGCCATCTTGTATTTCCGGGCGACCTGAAATTTTGCTAGGATCAATTAGACATCAAGAGCAACATTCCTGTGAAGTTTCATGAAAATCCGTCAAGTAGTTTCAAAGAAGTAGTCGCTACAAGTTTTTACTATATAACTGTATGTAAACAAAGATGGCCTCTGGCAGCCATGTTTAACGTTGAATCAAAACGATTTTTGACAAGGACCAACATCATGTCATGTTGATCATTTTAGAAAAAGTCCCATATCAATATCACTTATAGTTTTCAAGAAGTAGTCGCTACAAACTTGTATTTTGAAAATTTATTTTTAGCCGTGGCGGCCATCTTGAATTTCCGGCCGACCTGAAATTTTGCTAGGATCAATTAGACATCAAGAGCAACATTCCTGTGAAGTTTCATGAAAATCCGTCAAGTAGTTTCAGAGGAGTAGTTGCTACAAGTTTTCATTATATAACTCTATGTAAACAAAGATGGCCGCTGGCAGCCATGTTTAACGTCGAATCAAAACGATTTTTGACTAGGATCAACATCATGTAATGCTGATCATTTTAGAAAAAGTCCCATATCAATATCACTTATAGTTTTCATGAAGAAGTCGCTACAAACTTGTTTTTTAAAAACCTTTTTTAGATCTGGCGGCCATCTTGGATTTCACATCAACATGAATTTTTGCTATGATCAACTAGACTTCATGGGCAACATTTCTGTAAAGTTTCATGAAAATCCATTCAGTAGTTTCAGAGGAGAAGTCGCTACAAAAAAAAGTTGACGGACAGACGGACGCCGCACCACGGCATAAGCTCTGCTGATCTCTGATCAGTAGAGCTAAAAAATGACTATTAATGACAAATTAGGACAATAATGAACAATGGATGATGGTTACAAAATCAGGACATAGAATAATAAAACAATAAACAATGTCTACTAAAATTAGGACAATCATGAAGAGAACAACAACAATGAATTGAATTGAAGTTTTAAGGCGCACCAAAACATGAAAGGTTATATGGCGCCTAACAGGAATGAACATGCCAGGCTCATCCTCCATGTACATCGAGATAAAATATGGAGAACGGGCCTAGAACCTTCTCACCCTGAACTGCAGAGTTGCTGCAAATTTTGTTGCAGACACGCCATTTACGCTGGAGCACGTTTATTGTTTTCTGCAACTGCTCTAGTGATTTGGGCGAGATGGAACCTGAAACAATGCAGGGGTCACGACGAAGACCTTTAATGAACATGAACTAAAAAATGAACATGAATTTCGTGGGGGGGGGGGGGGGGGGGGGGGGGGGGGGTTCTACCCCTCTGCCTACCCATCCAACGGGATCTGCAGTGGCCTTATTCTTTGCCCCGTTATCACACGGGGTAACTAATGAATCAATGAAGTGTACAAAAAAATAACAACAATGAACAAGTAATCAAGTACGAAACTAATGACAACAACAATGAATATTTAAAGTTTTTAAACACGAAAGAACAGAGAATAATGAGCGGACAATTCACTCAAAGTTATATTAAGACACAAACACTTCCAATATATTAAAAACTGTAACACCCTTCTAAGGTCAAAGGAAATACTGACAAGTTTCAAGGAATTGCTAAAAGTATAAAAGGGACACGTGGCAATCTTGAAGTTCATATCAACCATTAAAACTGCCATCTTGACTTATTATTCCTGTATAATTTTAACAGGTTAACACGTTTAATTTGAAACCTGTTGGATATTTTTGAATTTTCAATTTTTCTTTGTTATTCTATCAACAGGTTTAAATATATAATTGGTGCAATATAATCAACGGTTAGAGATATAAAATAACATTCTGCTTTATACCTTTCTTAAAATAAACATTAATGATTAAACAAATGTAAGTTATGTAGAACAACTACCGAGTTCTATAAAAATCAATATTTCCATGTGTCCCTTTAAACAATAAAACTATAAAATAAATACGCCATAATAATATTCAATACAAGTTAAATACACCACAAAACCATTCAATTCACTTTGAGCAAACTAAACTGAGGTAAAGCACTAAAAACTGAAAAAGCTACTTTGAGAAAAATGTACAATTAAATGTTTTGCATTATAGATCTGCTTTTTTTTTATTGTCTTCGACTCTTAATTTCATTTTCTGTTGAACCATTTTCAGGGCAGCATATGGTAAACTCTAAATAAAATGCATAATTCAAAACACAATTAATATAAATCGATGTTCAAGACATCTATATATATATATGGATACATGTATATGTAATATTTATAGCATAATTTTTCGAGTATATGCGATTTATACTGCTTCTCGAGGGCCGCAAAATATGCTGTAAATGTTTTGTACCATAGCCATTCAATGCCGGTAATTGTCATTTTGATTGACAGGTTGTGGATAAACATTACAACTATGAGTGCGTAAATTGGGTAGACCATGGTATAACGGCCGAATCTGTCATTTATAGCACGGCTGAAATATACCGGCAGTTATAGCACGGATTAGGCTCAGACCTTCAGGTTTATGGACATTATATCATAAGCAAGAACAAAGGTAAACCATTAGAGCTATGGTACAAGTATAGAATAGAGCATGAGTTTTGTACGTGTACGGGGAGATAATGCACGAGCGTTAGCGAGTGCATTATCGTCCGTACACGTGCAAGACTCATGCTCTATTGTATTTATACCACAATAACTAACATATGCTGTGTATATCCTCGGGTATTACACGATGCATAGTGTGTATTTAGGCTATTGTGGTATAAATATATATATGTATATACATATATATATATATATAAAAACTTCGATAATATATACATATACAACTTCAATAGGAATATAATAATACGTTACACTACAACATATTTGAAGACGTAGGCCAGTTAGGCATGATCCAATATGTATGCAGGATTAAGCCCACTTTGTTACAATCATAATTCAATTTGGCTGCGAGAATCATAGCTCTAATATTGCTTAACTGCCACAGAGCTACGACACAACCCCTTAGGTAGATCTCCAGATCTAGTCCTATCCATACTTTCCCAGAGAGGTTTCCGAAGACATCACCCAATGCCAGTATAAACAACCACCGTATTACATGTGTATACATAAAACTCACCAAAGAGAAGAATATCAACCCGATCTAGGCATTTTTCGGAACGACTACTTTTTTTCTTGAATGTTTACCTTTCTAAATATCTCATGCTCTGTCCGTTCCGTATTTGATAACTTAAGCCCGCCCAACTCGCACGTCTGACAATTTCAAAAGGGTCAATCGTAGCTCTATGGTAGGTACACACCATGAGCTACAATTCTCGCAGATACATTCAATTGACCTCCAACAGTGATAAATCACCATGGTAATAATTTTCTATTCTAATTCATAATGAATCACCATAAACAATGTTCAGTTTCTAAATTGTTACAAAATAGTTTACACTAGGCAAAGAAATGGGTGTTTTAGAATCCATTGTATAACACAGGCAACGCCAAAAACAAGTAACTCGACACGCTACTCAACAAAAAGCAATATACTTTTTATCTTCATGGAATGATGTATTAATTCTAATGCTGGTAAAGATATCTTACAGAGTGTTTAACAGAACAGTGGTATATGTCTATTTTTATTAACACAATTTCTAATTTTAGCACACCAAAAATCTAATTTTAGAAACACAATTCCTATTTAAACAAAATGCACATACAAAATTTCTAATTTTTTAAACAATACATTAGGTCAAGGTTTCTATTTCAATTTAAACAAGACTATATATGGCATTTTGAAAACTTTTTAAGCACCAACAATCATAAAACAAACAATTTTAATTCATCAAATATCAACTTTAAAAAAATATTTATAATTAATTATGGCAATCATTATGGGTAGCACTTGTTTTGTTTTTACATGTACAACATTTCGAAGATTAGACGCCTATTTCACCAACATGATTTTATTGTAAGTATATATCTACTAGTATCACTAGAGTAAAATAGGTGAATTTTATGTCAATATTCTATAATACAAAAGACCATTTGGTCCTTGAGTATACATTTTACCCTTACATGTTTACAGATAGTCAATGGCAGCATTATGTATTAGGACACCAGGACAGGAAATTTGTTTCCGAGTTACTCGTCCTTTGTAATATTTTAATTGCCAAATTGATATATTTCAAAAGAATTTATCTGAATTTCTACTCGTCCTGCATCAATGAGCACTCGTCATGGCGAGCGGACTAGTGGAATTTTCGTGCCATAGACACATTTTCTTAGTTTTACATAGATAAAAGGGACTGGAGGCGGACCCGGATGTAATTATATGACTTTGTCTTATTTAATGATAACAAGTTTCAAAGCTTTCCGACAAGTTCTTTTTTAAGAAATGAGAATGAAAACGAGAACTTTAACCAAAAACCTCGAAACTATTAACCAAATACTGTGGTAAATCCACTGTTGTTGATTTTTGTAATAAATTGTTTTGTAATAAATTGATGCAATGAGGACTTACCACCCTTGTTTGAAATTGCAGCAAAACTTGAGGAAACATTGGTGAAATAGGCGCCTGGACCTGCTTTCATAGGTACACATGCAGAATTTATGTTTGTTGACAGAAAAATAAATTTACGGGTACCTCCCTTCTTAAAAATGCTTGCACAACTACACATTAATATATCCTTGCCTTAATGCATAGCAAACTTTGCTTGTATTATCCAGAAAGTTTAGTGGCAGACACAGGATTTCATTTTGGGGGGTGGGTGGTGGTGGAAAGATATAGTTAGAGGGGAGTGGGGTTGGGTGGGGGTGATTTTTTTTATTTTATAATGAGGCCAACTGGATTTTAACTGGAAAAATAATATTTTGAGCACCAAATCATGCTTCAGTCAGCCTAGACCAAAACATTACACTGCATGCTGACATAAATCCAGTCCAGGGAATTCCTGAGAATTGCGAAGTTGTGAATACTGGGATGGATACCTGACACTGACATCTGGGGAGGGGGGGTGGTTGACAGGTGAGGTAGTAGTTTTGTAGAGGTTTGCAAAATGTGGAAATTCCAAGTCCCCACCTTGCACGGGCAGTCAGAATCGGCATCATTCAATACGTATTTTATTAATTGTACAATCATATAATTCTACTGCCAGAGAACCCTCCCCTGGTGGGAAGAGGAAGGGGTGGGGGGCATAGTTTTTGTAGTTTTGTAGAGGGAATTCCAGCATAGTAAGGGTGGCCAAAAACCATCATTCAATATGCATACAGTTGGACCATACTGTATAACACCTGTATTGTCTTCACAGTTGGACCATACTGTATAACACCTGTATTGTCTTCACCTTTTAGGCTTGCACCTTGCCTTAAGACCCAGTATTATTGTATTACTGTTAAAATCGCATAATCCTACTGCCTGAGAAACCTACCCACATTACGTAGTCAGAGTATTAACTTTCATACCCCATCCAACCCCTTCTCCAAGAAGCGAAAACGGGGTTGGCTGGGGTACGAAATAAAACCCTTAATTTCGGCTTAAAAAGTTTCCATATTGTGAAATTAAAACATTTAATAGGTAATTTTAAACAGGTTATCACATTTTTCAGTAAAAATGTTTTTAAACATGTTTTGTCATCGAAATATCTGTTGTAAATCCTGCTAATATACGCTTTCCCATCGCTTTAATGGAATTAAGATGGGACCACTTAATGAGAATGAGCATGATAAAAGTTAATCCGAGCCTTCTCCGACAGTTCACAGCCATTTTTACAAGTTTGACATTTTTTCTGTGTACTGAAAAAGCCACACACACACACTGGAAAAAAACATTTTTGGGTCAGAGAAGGCTGAGATAAGATAAAAGCAAAGTAGAACACATCTACACAGCTGCTTGTACGATAATTCAACTCTTAACCTGCTAAGCACGACTTTAATAAACTTTGCGTCCACTGTAAACACATATCAGCCTGCGAGTAACTCTTACAATGTCCGGCTGCTGATCAACTCATTTCCTCCAAAACACCCCTTTGTCATATAAATGGCATGGTCCTAATTCAAAGAAAGAACAGTCCATTATATATATGTAGCGGGTTAAGGGTTAATAATTTTCCTACCGTGTGCATGTATACCTTATTTCCCATTATAGTAGCACCCGGGTGCTATGCATACTGCATTTTTTTGGGGATAATGGGGATTTTTTGGATACAACAGATCGAAAATGTATTGAATTTTGAAG
Organism: Cyrtodaria siliqua; assembly: GCA_037043455.1. Lineage (NCBI taxonomy): Eukaryota > Metazoa > Mollusca > Bivalvia > Adapedonta > Hiatellidae > Cyrtodaria > Cyrtodaria siliqua. The sequence continues at coordinate 37,875 of JAWPHD010012771.1, forward strand.
TTCTTTTTTAGTTGTTTTCACTATTTATTTACTGAAAAGGTTGGCGGTGCGGTGAGGGTGGGTGGGGGTGGTGCTTATATTAGGGGAGGCATTCTTATTAGGAAAAATACGATATTTGAGTTTACAACACAACAAACATTGTGTATTAAATATTTGTGCTTCTATATAGTTTAACTAGTAGTGAAAACAATTAAAAGTACAAACTAAAGTGCAGACGTCTGCCCTTCGCGGCATTGTGCCCTGACTGACGAGAACCGTCATCGTTATATATATAACCTATATTATCTGTTAACTGGGCATCACTTGGCATAAAAAAAAAGATCTCATTTATATTTTCATTCGCTTGATCCTTCTTGTTAAAAATAATAGTACTTAATAGCAAATAAACTTTATTTTGGGACGAGTGGTTATTCCAGTCTGGAAATAAACTGACGGTAGTTGTCTCCCTTTCAATTATCAATTATCAATCTCCCAAGGCACGTTGCTGTAGGTACTATAGCAACGGGAAAATAATGTACATAAAATCACGCGCTCGTAGAACCGTCATTTAAAATCGTATAAACACCGAAAAAATGGGAATCAATTCTTAAATACGTTCACAAACACTGGAAGAAAGTTAGCACTTTACAGTATACAACGCATTATAGTGTCCACCTAGATCTGCAGATGCCGGCACTATATGATCATTATTACATTTTTACCGGTGAAAGATTGGAATTTCTCAGTGAAAGAATATTCATAATCGCTAAATATTAATAACTAACTCCAAACACAAAAGTAACAAACTGCAACGTTGAGTTATGACATCAATAACGTGTTGGTGACGTCGACATCATCCGCCGATAACGTTCCAGAAAGCAAATAATTTCTGCTAAAATCATGCAAAAACTGATTTAAAATATAACAGATTATTTAACTGCTGTGTTCGTTTATGGAGAAATCCTTCACTCGATGGCAGACGTGTTTCATTTTTTCACTCACTCGCATACACTTGTTCGTGAAAAAACCCACACGTCTACCATCTCGTGAAGGATTTCCCTATAATCGATCCCAGCAGTTAAATAATCTCTATTTATTTCTATCTTTTAGGAAACTACCAGGCCTAAACTTACAGCCTTTGTCAGGCCTGATAACCACTATTATATATAGCCACAAGGAAAGGGAAATAATGCTGTTGGGTTTACATCCCGATTCAAGCATCACATTTGTCAATAAGACCAGACTTGAATATTACATTTCTGTAGAGAACGCGTCGATATTGAACACTTTTCCGAGATAGCCGATCCTGATGAACAGTAGAGGAATATATTGATGATGAACACATTGGCAACCCAACACAGACCCTGTTGAACAGAATGGATACCGTTCATGTCAACATTTCTTCATAACAGGAGTTCCACTCAATTATATCTAATTTTAAAAATGCCGTTTTACAATATTTTCTGTCAAAATGTTACTCTTGATTTGTATTCATACATCTGCATATTTTCAATTTCTCCTTCATCACTTTCTAATCAAGCATTTAATTGTAATGAATTAGAAAAGCCAGTAAAATCTTTTTGCATTCATATAAAAATCGAAATCTTTCTATTCACTTCAAAATTTTCCTCTTGTAATCTCAACTCTCTTTTCGACAGTCGCAAAGTGCCAGATAAAACACATCAATTTAGAGCAATTGTCTTTTACCCAAACAAACCCCCATCCCTGTAGATGCTTGTCTGACGTACACAACACTCCTGTAGAGGTGAACCACTTTGTTTGTCCGATATACAATAAATCAAACCAGCGCGAGATCCAAGCGTAAACCCAACCGATATGTGATGCAAAGCCCATCTACTCGACACATCAACTGGTCTTCTTGCCATTGGTAGAAACATCATTGCTGAAATTGGAATAAGGAAATTATACTTTTCTGTGTTTAATACTGACCCAGGTATAAACCGAAAGTTTTACCTTTTGCAGTCAAACCTGCTTTAAACTCAAGTAAGAGACCACCTGCTTTAAGAGTTTGTTCGAATGATGTTTTACAATAGGATTATTACTAGAGTAACGTGTTCTGGACGCTTGTATCACCTCGAGTAGGTAAATGACAGATCAAGGATCTCACGAGAGGCGGAGCATCCTTACATCCTTTTATTATATACCTCCTACATATGATTAAACATTATAAATAATTATATTTCTGTTGTATACGTATGCAATAAAAAAGGTTTCTAAATGTTTCAAGGCTTATTTTTTGATAAAGCGTAGAAGGGAAATGGGCGTATTTGGGACAGCATATATTTGGGGGTGTAGCTACAGCTTACAAGTTGAAGTTCATTGGTGTGACATACTTGTTTTGTTTGTTTGACGTAACGTCGTCGTGACGTTCTCGTGTAAACTGGTGTAAATGCGAGCATTATTCGGAATTTCCCTGTTCTATTTTAAGTAGGACAGTGATATGGAATCTATTTTTAGTAGCAAACTGATACGGATTCAGAAAACCTCTAGAGGTGATACAGGTTTCTGTATTCCACTGTAAGAAAACGAAGGTACTATGTACATAATTATGGATAGGTATATAATAAATATTTTTATCACATGCTAGACCATATATGACAGTCGATTTTTTTTTTAGTACACAGAAAAAATATAGCTCCCACCATCCGTAAGAATCAACACTTTCTTACTTGACAAGTCGAGCTCCCAGTGAGATTCAAACCCACAGTGGTGAGAAGTGAGGAAGATTTCAATGCAGCATCTCTACTATCCCGGCCACAGAGGTGCTTTAAGAGACCAGCATTCAATTTTCAATTGTAAAGTTTTAAATTAAAATGCACCTGTATTACCCCTTTAATTAGTGCACCTGTATTAAAGACTACCTGTGTTAAAGCCCCAACTGCCATATAAAAGCCAGAAGATGGCGCTGGGGCAGATTTCTATATAAATTATGCATGTTTCACATCGGAGGTCACTTTTTCAAAATTTTGAATAAACTACTGTAAAATAAATTATGAAAAGTTGCACAAATACACATTTAAACATGTTAAATCAATTGGTGTAATTATTTTTTTTAACAATAATTTGTAAAGTATAGTTTCAAAAAATAATTTAAACCAACTGTCAAACAATTTGAATTTGCCGGGAGGAGCCTATGAAGTTATGACCCCTGCTAATACGGAATGTAAACATTTCCCACGTGGCTGTGTTTATCAACAAGCGTGCTCAGCAGACGGCTTCTACTCTGTATTATCATCAAAACCAGACAATGTAAAGCATCGCAATTTAAATCGGGTTGTCAACAGACCTTCAAAAAGGCACCAAACTTGATTTTGTGTGGTTATAACTGTATAGAAAAAGTTTCAATGTCATTTGTGAAATATTGTTGTGATTCAACAATAGAGTCGTCTGCTTCAGCATGTGCAGAACAATGATTACATCAGCTATTATGTTTACATCAGCTGACTATACTTACAGGGCATTTTTTCATGATTTTGGGAACATGACCCGTACCCCTGGAATTGGGAATTTTAGCGCAATTTTTCATAAAATTGGGAATTTTAGCGCGATTTTTAATAAAATTCGGAAAAATATAAAGTAAAGCATTCCTATCATAATTATACCTTTAAATACTGTTTTTTGTACACCAAGATAAACAGAAGCATTTATTTAAGCTTTTGAAGCCCAATCATTGGATTTGGCACACTTAAATTTTATTTATTTTTTAATTTTTTTTTAAACTGGGAATTTTTGGGAAAAAAAGATATGTTTTGGCATTGGGAATATGACCGAATTTCGGCTATAAAAACAGCCAAAAAAATACCTTGACTTACAATGATAAACGTTTCATTTTTATATGCATTGATTGCTTAACAGGAACACATCATTTCATGCTTTAAAGGTTTTTAATTTAGAAATAATAAACTTATAGGTCATATATTCTATAGCCTATATATAGTCATGTATATTCTGCAAGTTGAACGACATTTAACATGTTTGATGTTTGTCTGAATGGTGTTTTACGTAATTTTTAGCACATGTTAGGCTATATATGACGGTCGATTTTTGTGGTAGAGGCACATCACCCCATTTTTCCTGGGTAGAACCCGTACTGTTTACCTCCCGCCATCTGTAAGAATCAACACTTTCTCACTTGACAAGTTGAGCCCCCAGTGGGAACCCGCAGCGGTTAGAGGCGGCTGCGGGTTAGAGGCAAAAAAGTTTTAGACTTACACATAAAATTGCCTATGTGTTTGAATAAGACATTATTAAATATTGAAGAATACAACAGGTTACTTTCAAATTCAAACCCTACATGTAACAACTGACCTGACAGGGTGAAAGCCGTTGGTTGTAGATTTCGCTGGACGCCTGAGACTGGATTTGATTAGCATGCAAATCACGGGAAGTACGAAAAACGTCACATGACCAATATAATACACAGAGCTGTATACCTACAAATGAGATAAAAACATTGAATTCTTGCTGTCCTGTTTGTAATAAAAAAATACATTTGTAATAAATAAATAACATAAAATTATTCTTTAAGTAAACACATTTAATTTGAAATGCATCTGCACTATTGTTGCTTATTTTGTAATAAAATTACATGAAATAAAAGCTTTGAGTAAATGAACATTAAGTTGAAAATGCATCTGCACTGTTGTTGCTCATTTTGGACTAAAATAATATGAAACATAGACTTTGTGTTAAAGAACAGCTAATTTAAAATGGATCTTATTATTTGTATGATAATGAATGGGAATATGTTCAAGACATGAATGGCCACTATAGCACGCCTGACGGGTATCCTTCATCTGAGGTTTACAACTGCCCATGTCAAATCAGACATTTTCAGACAGGTGAGAAACAGCTGTTTTTGCCTTATGTTTATAATGGGTGTTTGTAGCTTTCTTTATTTCTTAGAATGGACGCGAGAGACGCTGTCGGATAGGTATGGAATACACAATAAAAAGAAAGACGCTATCCAACAGGTGAATGAATGAATGAATGGTGTTTTACGGCACGTCGACACATAAATAGGTCTTGTGCGCAAAAACTGATGAAAGATGAATTGAACTGAATGTTGTTTATCGGCTCATCAACACAGTATATGTTATTTAGAGCCGCCCCAGAGAGGGGAAGGATACATAGGAATCCGGGAACCCTGCCCTACTCTTATTATCTAATAGATTCCTATGGTTGTTTAACGTGCTCGGAGGATAGACCGATACACGGGACCGTCCGCTTTACGTCTCCATCCGACGGACGAGGCTAAGGGAAAGTGTCTTCCCCAAGAACACACAGACGAAACTCAGTGGCACCACGGATTGAACCCGGAGCCTCCGGTTATAAATCCGCCGCGCTACCAACTGCGCCACGCCAGCTGGTGGCCCTATTAAGATGAAGAAATAAAGTAGTAATTAAAAAAAAATGTAAATATATAAAGATAAAACTATTTACAAATAAGGGATGATATGGTAGTAATATAAACTATACTATAATAAAATGAAAGACACTGACAGACAGACAAACAGCGCTAGCTAGAAGCTTGAGGCAGACTCGTAAACGTGAGAAACAACTAGTAATGCAGACCACCTACCTGAGAATACCTGTAATGTTTCAGCTGTACAAAACTGACTAGAGCATAGCTGACAAAGAACTGTAGCAATGTTTTCTTTACAATCCACACTAATGGCTTCATACCACTCCGACTACACGCTGCACCTATACCAGGAAACCTTCGTATCACATCTGCCAGCTGAAATAAACACACAAAAGGCATAATTAGTATGTAGAAATAAATATAGAATAGATAGGAACATTGAAAGAGATTTTTACTTTTCTTCCAATCCTTTTACTTCTCGTTTATATTTTGTAAACTCAAATAAACTATGTTTAAACCAATTAATAATAGGTGTATCAGAGAGTTTGGATGTTAACTTTGTCAGGTGTATCAGAGCATACATGTGATACCTCACGGCGTGAGATGAAATCTCACGGAATTCTAACCCTCCTCCCGGCCCCACGGAATTGTGTGAAAAACTCCCGTAAAATTGCTAAAATCGATTTTTCGAAAATCATCGATCTATTTCACCTGGATTTGACCTGGATCAATAGCCTGGGGGAAAGTGGGTGAAACTTTGCAAACAGTTTATTGGCTTAATTGATCTGACCAAAGGATTAGCAGCACACTTATGAAGTCTTTAATGATGTCTGTAATTAAACAGGTTAGATACGACTTGAAACAAATTGCCGGCGTCAAGTGGAAAATGAATATTTGTTAAGGGAGATGCAGTAATTATCGGATAGCGAAAACGAAAGTAAAAATCTCACACAAAAACAATTGAGTTGTGGGGAATGGGGGTAGGTATCTAAAATAAATAAATCAAGATAGCATCTCAAACATTTTTAATCAAGATGGGGTGTTTTTCAAGTTAAAAAACACATTTTTTCTCGAATCAATACTCGCTGGTAAGCAGATTTGTCAAGGTGTTGTTGCTTCTAAAAATAGAATGAATTCAAGAACGACAACTCCTACGAAATTTCATACTTCGTACTCAATTAGATTCGTACTATTGTACATCAGACTCAATTTGATTCATACTATCGGTTATTTTCCAGAGGGGAGATTATTAGGCAGCCAACCGTGCAGCCGTCTTTTGCTCAGCCGTTTTTGAAACATCGCGGCCAATATTTGGTGGAGTGGGTGGGGGGAAAAAAAAGAAAAAAAATATATTTTTTTTAATTATTTTTTTTATTATACTCTTACTTTCTCAATATTTTTATGTTTTGTAAGTACGAAAATATAACAACAAACTTTAAAGGGACACTGTCTGTAAGTATTAAAGCAGAATATTGAGCATAACCAAATAAGAGCGAAATGAATAGTGAACATGTTTATCATTGGTTATTAAATAAAATATTGTTTAAAAACTTTTTTTATTCATTCATGTTATCTCCCCTGACATCAATGAAGAAACTTGTTCAAAAGTGTATTTTTAGGTATTCGTTTATGAAATTTGGGTATAAAATACTGCTTGCGCGCTAAAAATAGCCCGCGAAAAAACCTCCCAGATTTTTGCTTGAATCTCCCTTAAAAAAATTACTAAACTCCCAGATTGAGGTCCTGAAAGTATCACATGTATGTCAGAGAGAGTTTTGATGTCAACTTTGTCAGGTGTAGCAGAGAGTTTGGATGTCAACTTTGTTAGGGGTTCAGTAAGAGTTTGGATGTCAACTTTGTCAGGTGTATCAGAGAGAGTTTGGATGTCAACTTTGTCAGGTGTATCAGAGAGAGTTTGGATGTCAACTTTGTCAGGTGTATCAGAGAGAGTTTGGATGTCAACTTTGTTAGGGGTTCAGTAAGTGTTTGGATGTCAACTTTGGTAGGGGTTCAGTAAGAGTTTGGATGTCAACGTAAGAGTTTGGATGTCAACTTTGGTAGGGGTTCAGTAATAGTTTGGATGTCAACTTTGGTAGGGGTTCAGTTAGAGTTTGGATGTCAACCTTGTCAGGTGTATCAGAAAGAGTTTGGATGTAAACTTTGGTAGGGGTTCAGTAAGAGTTTGGATGTCAACCTTGTCAGGTGTATCAGAAAGAGTTTGGATGTAAACTTTGGTAGGGGTTCAGTAAGAGATTGGATGTCAACCTTGTCAGGTGTATCAGAAAGAGTTTGGATGTAAACTTTGTTAGGGGTTCAGTAAGAGTTTGGATGTCAACTTTGTCAGGTGTATCAGTAAGAGTTTGGATGTCAACTTTGTCAGGTGTATCAGTAAGAGTTTGGATGTCAACTTTGTCAGGTGTATCAGAAAGAGTTTGGATGTAAACTTTGGTAGGGGTTCAGTAAATGTTTGGATGTCAACTTTGTCAGGTGTATCAGTAAGACTTTGGATGACAACTTTGGTAGGGCTTCAGCAAGAGTTTGGAGGTCAATTTTGTACTTTGGTAGGGGTTCAGTAAGAGGTTTGATGTCAACTTTGTCACGTGTATCAGTAAAAGTTTGGATGTCAACTTTGGTAGGGGTTCAGTAAGAGTTTGGATGTCAACTTATGTAGGGGTTAAGTAAGAGTTTGGAGGCCAACTTTGTCATGTGTATCAGTAAGAGTTTGGATGTCAACATTGTCAGGGGTTCAGTAAGAGTTTGGATGTCAACTTTGTTAGGGGTTCGGTATGGATATGCTCTACACAGATTGGATTTCATATGGGCAGTACTTACTGGGGGTTAAGAAAAGAATTTCAGCAAGAGATCATATAATACAAAACTAAACTCCTATAAATACTAGTATTATATTTTAAATATATTTTTTATAAATTTTCATTTTCTTGTAATGAAACTTTGTATGAGAACATATGAACCATATTCCAACATTACTTGCCCAACAATGTTGTTCGATTTATTTTCTGATGAGCAAGTGTAACTTGATTTTTTCATTAAAATGATCGATGTTTATGTAAATCAACTGAAATTCAAAATGTTATACTATCGGACGTTAGATTTCTACAGGGCATTAGAAGTTCCAATTAGAATGCAAGACATATGAGAGATATGTAAATGTATAAGGGGGTCAATGAGATATTCTGATATTGATACTGGCTATAAAGTATTTTTTTTAGACAACAATTTCAACAGGATAAGCTGCACTTCCGTAAGCTGTATTACTATTAAGCCTTTGCCCGTCAAGCACGACTATTGTAACCCAGATCAGTATTCGAGTAACTCGCAGGTTTACAATGTCTGGCTGCTGATCAGTCATTTGTCCAAAACACCCCTTTGTCACATAAATGGAATGGCCTTAATTTAAAGAAACAACAGTCTATTATATATATACATGTATATGTAGCAGGTTGTATATGTAGCGGGTTAAAGGTTGAGTACCTTCTTTGTGGCTTGCTAAGCTATTGCTTTTTTGGTATTTATATTTTACACGAGCATCTTTGTGTTTTACTTATATTGCCTATTAATGCTGCCTTGTTCGTTAGAGAATAGTTCATGGCAGGGATTTCTTTATTTACACTGTCCTGTTTTATTGGGATGACAGTAGGGTAAGTGTGAGGTTTGGTGCACCCCAGAACCTGGTTTAAGCCCCCAGCAGCCTTTTTTTGCCACTGACCTTTCCAAGGCGTCAACCCTTTTGTGTTTGTGATGTCTAATTTGGCATTTTATTCATCTGTAAAGTTGTTCTTTGTTTCTGTGTGTGTTTGTGGTTGACTGTCGTCCTTGAATGCTACTTTTCCTGTTCGATCTTTATATCCATATTTAAGTCGAAGTTGTGTCAGCCTTATCACACGTAAATCAAAGCTTGAGTCTAAGCTGAATCATGCCTAAGTTTAACATACTTTAAACTTATCTGTCAAAACTGTATCAGCCTAAGGTCACTTAAATTTCTGTTTGATTAATACCAATATTCGTACCTGAGTTTCTCCGTTCAGCATGATAAATTCCAGGAAGAAGTTCATATAATATCCTGGATGCAAGCCGTGCCAGACTGCCAGGTACACTAGAGTAACACACTGGGAGGCTTCCTTACTTCCTAGAAACTTGACGCGCTTAAACACATATCTGAAATCATACAAATTAAATAAAGTAGGAAATGCATACACAGATGTCCTGGATAAAAAGAACAATAACATCGCATGTGTGGGATGGATGCGAGTCCGATCAAATATGGTGGGGCATGGTTGTGGGTTGAGGGGCCGTAACTCTGGTGTTATAAACTGATACTGGAGTTTTTTAAACTCGTCCGAGCTTTCATTGAGATTAAGACTCTGGCCAAGTTTGATAAATATCAGATGCAAAATGAAGGTGCTAGAATGTAGACAAGGCAGTTTTCATTAAATCATATAGCAGTTTTCATTAAATCAAGGGCCATAACTCTGAAGTTTATTATCCGATATGGTTTTCAAACTCGTCCAAGATCTTAAGGATATTAAGACTCTGGGCAAGTTTGATAAAAATCGGATTCAAAATGAAGGTGCTAGAATGTTAACATCCAAAAGTTAACGAACGACGGACGGACGATGGACAGCAGACTATGACATAAGCCATACCCTAAACAAGAGGCTCAAGAGGGCCTGTAGATGCTCTACTGTGTAAAGATGTCATATTTAGCCTCTTTGGGTCGCCACGGTGGCCATTTTGATTATTGCAAGAAAACAAAAAACACAAACTTAATAGACGCCAACCATTCTGATAAAGTTTCAACAAAATCCTTCAAAAGGTTTCAGAGAAGATTTCATATATTAACCTTTTCCTATATAACTCTATGTAAACCTTGGGTCACCATGGCAACCATTTTGATTATTCGACAATAACAAAAAACAAAATTTGATAGAGGCCAACCCAAGGAACATGTATATGATATTTCACTGGAATGAATTAAGTGGTTTCGGAGATGTCGTTTGAAATCTCTTTAAATTTGACCTAATTTTAGCCATGGTGGCCATTTTGGATGACTGACGGCCGAGAAAAACATAAATCTGAGGAGGACTATCCCAAAGATCATTGTGATTAAGTTTCATCAAACGGACAGACAGACGGACGGACAGACGGACGACGGACGAAAAGTGATCGCATAAACTGAGCTAAAAATGTATATTCATTTGAAATGAACACCCATGTAAGACCCTTACTCTCTGCAACTGTAAACACCATTCCATACCTGGACATCCAGTTGTTGGTGTTCACGTTGAAGCCGGCTATCATTTCCCTGAAGGTTGTGGACGACTCCAGCACCACGATCTTGGCGTTGGTACAGCCGTTCCACAGGGAGTTTCCGTTGAGGTCCTTGCCGTTGTATGTGAGGCCAGTCAGTATGCAGCTCCCTTCCTGTTACACAGAACATATATTTCAGAGATCAAAATGGCATCAAATCAACATCTGATATTAAACGCTTTAAATAGCACACTGACCTCTGATTGAACATGGCCGGATATCAAACACCGCTAGGTTACTTGGGATTTGCAAATACTTAATCTGATGATATTAAAGAATCACCAAACGAGATGAGATCAAAGAATCTTGACAAGTCTGTTCAGAACTGTATGGTAAATGCGACAAATATGACTCGTATTAAATTGCCTGGTAAAACACTTATACTGGTGCTGTAAACCAACAGCCATATTTCCATTTCAGATTGATAAAACTTGCATTGTCTCTTTCTAGAGAGCTAGTAGAATTGACCTTGACACTGAAATCAAGGTCAAATAGAAAATGGTATTTGTTTTGAAAGCTAATGTTCACATCTAGTAATTGTCCACACACGAAAACAATCCCTTTTATAGCGTTGTAGTAATACTAGGACAAACTTCTTAAAGGGACACCTGCCAATCTTGAAGATTTTATCAATTTATTAATGTAGTATTCTTTTGCCTTTAAACCTGTTTTCATATATTTAAGTTAACGACGTTGTGTTGTAAATTTTCTCCTCTCACCGCTGCGGGTTCGATTCACACTGGGAGTTCCGACTTGTAAGTGAGGAAGTGTCGATTCTTACGGATGGCGGAAGGTGTACAGTACTGGTTCTAGTACCAGGAAAAGTGGGTGGTCTGCCTCCACCACAAAAAATCGACCGTCATATATAACCTTGCATGTGTTGAAAATGACGTAAAACACTATACAAAACAAAACAAAAGACAATTTTGAGATTTTGGTTAAATATAATCAACAGTTAGTAATATGCAAAAATAACTTTCATATTAATATTATTGATTATTGATTAAACAAATGCAGTTTATGTAGAAAAACTAACAGGACGCCGCGTTTTACAAAAATTGAGATTGCTGTTTGTCCCTTTAATGGGACTTTGATGCAGTAGCCACCACAACTGCGTATATATGCAACAGATATTCATCATTCTATTAATGTGATATTTCTGTTAGAAAGCTTGGGTACTCCAATGGAAATTAATGTGTTTACTTAACCATGACCAAGAACATCATAGAAATCAATTACATCATACTTCTTGGGTCAATAAAGCAAGTATGTCAGATTTAACTGGTTGAACACGATAGAATGCAGATTAAGTCAATGATCATGTCACAATACAATGGCACTTTGGGCAGAGTTCTTTCGAGGCTGATTTTCAATATAAACTACTCAAGTAATCAAAAGGCAAATACATTGGCTGGTGAATTGATCTTCTTGAGAATTTGACTGGCACGACAAGTAATACAACAAGTAATACGTCGAGTAATAATGCATGGTATTTAAAATGCATTCATTTCAGTGTTTTTCCTTACACTTTGGGAATTTTAGCGAGATTTTTCATAAAATTGGGAAAAAATACAGTAAAACAATAATTTTATAATTTTACCTTTAATATTGTTTACAGTACACCAGGTCATCAGAGGCATTTAAAACCGTTTTTTGTAACACTTTCATTACAATGGGGGGGGGGGGGGGGGGGGGGGGGGGGGGATTTTTTCTGGCATTGGGAATTTGACCGCTTAACGTCTATAAATACATAAAAAAAAAAAACTTCATTGTCAAGTGTAATTAAGATGTCAAAAGGCCTAGTGCCATACAGCGAGCAAAAATAACAACTTTAATTATTAAGATGTCAACATGTCAATATTAAGTTAAGAGAAGCTAATACTTACAGCCAGCAACCAGCAGCCTACATATTTGCATATTGTCAGTTTCCCCCATATCAGTATATAGACACACTTCAAGAAGAAATTAAGTTCCTGAAACAAATACAGCAAAATACACATTGTGACTATAATTGTAAGAGATTTTGTAATATAATTAATTTCGAGGAACTTAAAGCTCTATAGCATATTTCTACTATCCCAGAATTCATGCCCTTCTCTTATTATTGAATATATTCTTAATGCCGTTTAATGTCTTGGGAACAGACCCCAATACAAAATGATAATCAAACACATGTTCATGTTGGACTAATTTATGCATTTTATGAACAGATTATAAACACTTTGTGAGCATAGACTTGTGTGTGAAGATGATAACACCACAAACTGTGCGAACATGGACTCATGTGTGAAAATGATAACACGAGAAACTGTGTGAGCATGGACTCGTGTGAATATGATAATGCCTCAAACTCTGTGAGCATTCTTGTGTAAAGATGATTACACCACAAACTGTGTGAGCATGGACTCATGTGTGAAGATAACACGGGAAACTGTGTGAGCATGGACTCATGTGTGAAGGTGATAACACCACAAACTGTGTGAGTATGGACTTATGTATGAAGATGATAACACGGGAAACTGTGTGAGCGTGGACTCTTGTGTGAAGATGATAACATGGGAAACTGTGTGAGCATGGACTTATGTGTGAAGATGATAACACCACAAACTGTGTGAGCATGGACTCATGTGTGAAGATGATAACACGGGAAACTGTGTGAGCATGGACTCATGTGTGAAAATGATAACGCCTCAAACTGTATGAGCATGGACTCTTGTGTGAAGCTGATAACATGGGAAACTGTGTGAGTATGGACTTATGTATGAAGATGATAACACGGGAAACTGTGTGAGCGTGGACTCTTGTGTGAAGATGATAACACGGGAAACTGTGTGAGCATGGACTTATGTGTGAAGATGATAACACCACAAACTGTGTGAGCATGAACTCATGTGTGAAGATGATAACACGGGAAACTGTGTGAGCATGGACTCATGTGTGAAAATGATAACGCCTCAAACTGTATGAGCATGGACTCTTGTGTGAAGCTGATAACATGGGAAACTGTGTGAGTATGGACTTATGTATGAAGATGATAACACGGGAAACTGTGTGAGCGTGGACTCTTGTGTGAAGATGATAACATGGGAAACTGTGTGAGCATGGACTTATGTGTGAAGATGGTAACACGGGAAACTGTGTGAGCGTGGACTCTTGTGTGAAGATGATAACATGGGAAACTGTGTGAGCATGGACTTATGTGTGAAGATGATAACATGGGAAACTGTGTGAGCATGGACTTATGTGTGAAGATGGTAACACGGGAAACTGTGTGAGCATGGACTAATGTGTAAAGATGATAACACCATGAACTGCGTGAGCATGGACCCATGTGTGAAGATGATAACACGGGAAACTGTGTGAGCATGGACCATCAAGAACTGTGTGAGTATAGACACGTGTGAAGAAGACCATAACAGCATAAACTGTGTGAGCATAGACTGAGATATGTAAAGTACTAAAATCATACTTACTCCAAAAACTATGGGCAAAGAAACACACAAACGGTACAGTGTTAGCATAGACAACACACATCCAAGCATGGACCCTTGTAAAGCTGATGCTTACACCAAAGTTATGTCAGGATATACTCATGTGTAAAGTTCTATGTCAGCATATACTCATGTGTAAAGTTCTATGTCAGCATATACTCATGTGTAAAGTTCTATGTCAGCATATACTCATGTGTAAAGTTCTATGTCAGCATATACTTGTGTGTAAAGATGATACTTACATCAAAGTTGTGTGAGCATGGACTCTTGTAAAGCTGATGCTTACTCCAAGTTCAGTCCGCATATACTCATGTGTAAAGTTCTATGTCAGCATATACTCATGTGTAAAGTTCTATGTCAGCATATACTTGTGTGTAAAGATGATACTTACATCAAAGTTGTGTGAGCATGGACTCTTGTAAAGCTGATGCTTACTCCAAGTTCAGTCCGCATATACTCATGTGTAAAGTTCTATGTCAGCATATACTCATGTGTAAAGTTCTATGTCAGCATATACTCATGTGTAAAGTTCTATGTCAGCATATACTCATGTGTAAAGTTCTATGTCAGCATATACTCATGTGTAAAGTTCTATGTCAGCATATACTTGTGTGTAAAGATGATACTTACATCAAAGTTGTGTGAGCATGGACTCTTGTAAAGCTGATGCTTACTCCAAGTTCAGTCCGCATATACTCATGTGTAAAGTTCTATGTCAGCATATACTTGTGTGTAAAGTTCTATGTCAGCATATACTCATGTGTAAAGTTCTATGTCAGCATATACTCATGTGTAAAGTTCTATGTCAGCATATACTTGTGTGTAAAGATGATACTTACATCAAAGTTGTGTGAGCATGGACTCTTGTAAAGCTGATGCTTACTCCAAGTTCAGTCCGCATATACTCATGTGTAAAGTTCTATGTCAGCATATACTCATGTGTAAAGTTCTAAGTCGGCATATACTCGTGTGTAAAGATGATACTTACACTGAAGTTCTGTGTGAGCATATACTCATCTGTAAAGATGAAGGCACACAACAACTGGAAGGCAGCTATATACACAACACCCAGCAGCAGTCGCATCAGTGCCAGCGATACACTGAAATTGTATGTAAACAATTACAGTCAAACCTGTATTAGGAGACCACAAAAGGATACGCAAAATTGGTCTCCAAACATAGGTGCACTCTTATTACAGATGCATTTTAATTAACAATACTACCGGGATCTCTAAACGCAGGTGTCCTCTCAAAGTGGTTGGTCTCTAATAAAAGTTGTCTTTTAAAATGGTGGTCTTTAAAAGTGGTTGGACTCTTAATAAAGGTGGTCTTTTAAAGTGGTGGATCTCTTAATAAAGGTGGTCTTTTAAAGTGGTTGGTCTCTTAATAAAGGTGTTTTTTTAAAGTGGTTGGTCTCTTAATAAAGGTGGTCTTTTAAAGTGGTGGATCTCTTAATAAAGGTGGTCTTTTAAAGTGGTTGGTCCCTTAATAAAGGTGGTCTTTTAAAGTGGTTGGACTCTTAATAAAGGTGGTCTTTTAAAGTGGTTGGTCTCTTAATAGAAGTGGTTTCTCGAGCAGGTTTGACTACAAATTTTTGTATAGGGGGGTACAAGTGTCTGACCAAAGAAGAGATTCCAGATTGCCTTGTACGTAGCGGCCTGCCCAGTTAGCCCACTAAGCACGGGGGATTTTCTCACCCCCAGGGTCTTGCGATTGCTACTGTTCTTATGCATATTGTACACAAAGGTGGTACAATGTGTTCGTGATTGCTTATATCATTGACAACATTTGATTACGGTTACTTACTACCCTGTATAATTATGGACAGTATAGTATGGTTATTATATAACCCTGTATGATTGCTTTTGTGTAAGTAAACCGTCAATTGATTTAACAGTTTTTATTGTTTGTATGCGTATATTATGTATACACATTTGTTCTATGTAACACGTATGTTATAAAAGCACTATGTTTGTGTCACGTGTGTTAATAGCCCAAGCACAGACATCTGGAATTAAAAACCTCTAACATAGATTATTGTGAACATGACCTCTGACCTACAGACCTCTTTTGACAAACCCTGAAGTTAACACACCTACTTGGTTACAAGTTTGATCCCAGTCTGGACTTTTTTTGTATCAAATTTTCTGAAATACTTAAGAATGTCCCACCTCACCAGTCAGCGCTTTTTAAGCTATTAAAATGGGGCCGAAATTCGGGCCCTTCCCAACTGCAAAACTTCTATATTTTCCCAATTTTTGGTAAAAAAAATTCCCAATCTAAAAAAAAAAAGATTTTAGAAAGTAACGGATTTCCCATTGTTTGTATGTTAAAATCATTGCTAATTCAATACTTGATTGATATTACACCTAAAGCATACATTTTAATGAACAAAACATTCCCTAAATAGAGCAAAGTTTGCTCTTTTTTCCCCAATTTTGACAATCTGGCACTTCCTTTCCCAAAATCAGCAGGCCTAGGCCTTTTGCCAATTTGTTCAGCTAAAAAAAAAAAGCCCTGCCAGTCATAAAGACTTAAAACCAGGGTCCTCACATACAATACATGCAAAGACAGGTAAACTGAATGTGGTTTAAGGCTCACCAACACATAGGTTATTTACAGTCACCCCAGAGAGAGGGGAAGTATACATAGGAATGTCGGAACCATGCCCTACTCTTGCTATCGAATAGATTGCTATGCTTCTTTAACGTGCTCGGAGGATAAACTTAGATACACAGAACCGCCCAGTTTACGTCCCCATCCGATGGACGAGGCTATGGGAGTTTCTTGCCCAAGAACGCATCGACAAAACTCAGGGGCCCTGATGAAGCTTGAACCTGAGTCATAAAGCTGAGTAATCAAGGCCACCATTAAAAAATTCTTTGTTTGCAGTTTCCGACCCATGGCTTTTAGGGGTGGGTCGGTAGGTAGGGATATATTTTTTTTTTTAAAACATTTTTATTATTAACGCATGCCCATCGACGGCATGCAAATATCGTGTGCTTCACTAGTATTATTCATAGTTTTTTTTTTAAAAAGGGTTTAGTTAAATATTAACAGAACATGCAAGAAAAAAGAAACAAAAAAACTTGAGAAAAAAAAATAAAATAAAAAAAAAAAATATATATTGTTTGGGTCGGCGGATTTGCCGTGGGTCGGTCGCAAACTGCAAACAAACAATATTTTAATTTAGGCCCAAGGGGCAGGAATGGCAATACAAATAAACAACTTACTTATGTGGTGGTCCACTCATGTGTTTATCTGAGAATGCTCCCATGACGAACGACTGGTACCTCTTCATACTGAACTGTTAAAACACAAGATGAATTGAAACAAATTGTGCAATCTGGCACGTCATTAGTCATGGTGGTTCCCTCCAACCTTTAATATCTTTTCTATTAAATTTTGTGTTTGTGCATTTTTTTTATTTATTTTTTAAATAATGAAATTACTCAATGAAATAATTTTTACCTGTGGACTACAGTGAAGTATCGTAAATAATATTACCAGTGGCCCAGTAAGGAATGCACCAAAGAAGTAGACATGACCAGTCATTTCTAACAATGTCGGTGCTGTACGTAGAGCAGTCTCTTTCTGTTCAGCTGACAACTTTTCCTGAAAAAAAAGTAGTTTTTTTGATCATAAAGAGTCTATTTTTAGTTGTAAAATGTTAAATCCCTCTTAGTGTGAAGGCATAACCAGCATGACCTTGTACTAGACTTGTTAGATGATCAACAGACGAAGCCGTCCCATAACTACAACAACATTCCTGTAAAGTCTCACGTATTGGGCATGAGACACACACATTTTTGTGTTGAATCACGCACATACATTCTACGCTTTCACGCATTCTGAAAAATTGACCAAATTGTTTTTGTCAGCGACTTTCTTCTATAAGGCCATACCAATATGATTTTTTCGTTCGTATAGATTCCACAATGGATTTGGGAAGATAAAAAATATCTGGTATTTCTCTCCTTTCCTGTCCTTTTTTTAGCGGTCATGGTCCTTCCTAATACCCTTAAGCAGGTGCATCCATCATAGGTGTAGTACATCCATTGCATCACAAGAAGTGTCGACCTGAGGTATAATGGCGGTCAGTAAAAATTCTCATTTCCTTTTGTAAAAACAGGCACTGTCGCTAATTTAAAGTGCCATTTTTGGTTTATATCACATTGTTGATCTATTTGCTACATTTTTCAAGCATTGTCATGTTAAAATTGTGATTTTTGATTTATTTCTTTGGCTTATATGGATACGAGTGTATGAATACAATATTTTAGCATCACAGTGTTTATGTTTTTTTCAAAAGGAAGCATTCATTCATGAGACAAGTTCTTTCTTAGAAGATACATACATGACCCTCACTTTTCTTTTTTGCCAGCATATGTGTCATTTGTGTTGAGAATGTAAGTTATTCATTTTTAATTTGGGCCCAGACATGAATAACAACATGGCATTTAAAGTTTAATTCATACACAACTCAATGCAAAAATCAATGGGCGTGTTACACCTCATAACAGATTTCTGATAAATCTCGGGTAGCCTAATCATGCCGCGTATCGCAAAGACGTTTGCTCTATAAAAAAGTAGTACTTGCATAAGCGCTTATCTGTCTGCGACGAATGACGCCATATTCCCACAAAAAGTCTTCGAAAGATGCAAAACAAAAAAAGTTTGCTTGATTTTTTGGACAGAAACATAAACTTGAATCAACAGGTTCGATGATAAAAGCAATATTGTCTTATCTTAACGACAATATTGTAAAAACATCGGCAAAATCAGTTCACTGAAGAGTAGACAAAGAAACATGCAAGAAGTGGAAAACTGCATACCCCTGGCTAAAACTTACTGTCACGAGACTGGTGATGGCAGAAAATGGCTACACACTGTTGTAACAGTTATGCATTAATCACCAACAATATAAAGCTCCTTCCAAGTGGGTAATGGTAGATTAAGAAATATTCAATATTCATGTTTGTTGTTACAGATTGTTATGCTTGTCAGTTTCGATAGAGGTACCCCACCCTCTAAAATATACACATGAAAGTTGACAAGCTTAGCCTTACGTACAAAATTTTCTAAGTATAAAAGGGGCCATATTTTGTTAAAATAAAAGCATGAGTTGTAAAACCTGGCTCTATGATGTTGTCTAATGATGCCAAATATAGGTGTGAAGTTTCAATCCATTATTATGATCCATTATTATGTTAAGTAGTTTTGGAGAAAACAAGATTACATAAACTTTAACCGGATGACGACAATGCAGATGACTATCAAGTGATGACAATAGCTCTTTCCTTCGAAAAGGGGCCAAACTTTTGTCAAAATAAAATGCATGAGTTGTAGAACCTGGCTCTGTGATGTTGTCTACATGTGCGAAGGTTCAATCCATTAAGTTAAGTAATTTCAGAGATACAAGCTTACATATAAAACTTTAACCGGACGACGACGACGATGCCGACGACGATCAAGCGATGACAATAGCTCTTACGTACAAAATTATGACCGCAGCCTCTTATCACCTATAGTCAAAGTGTGTTGGCCCCACCCACCCCAACATTTAGTGAGTTTCTCGAAGTCGACCAACGTCTACTCAGCAGCAGTAACGCGTGCTTGACTCTCGTTCTTGTGGTCTGCTGTGCACTACGTGCACTCAGAGATCTGGTGGCCCTTCGGGATTTTAATGTATTTACCCTCTCAAAAAGAATCTAAACTAAGTCTTAGAAGCGGTGGGTTTCATTATCCACTAGATAATGTATTGATTATTTATTGGGGAATGACTGGACCCGTTTTGACGAGGGTTTTTTGTTTTTTTTGTGGTCTGCTGTGCACTACGTTTCTTAAATAGTTTATCATCACTTCCCAATTGTAGGCATCCGGTGAATGCGGCATATAGGCATTTAATGTCATCTGTAGTGTCGTCGGACGCACCGGCACCACAGTGTCCTAGCCTGCTTTATAAGCCTGTCCATTTCGTAATCCTTTGAATTGCACTGTGAATTTCGTGAATGATGCGAACACACTGTTAGGTGATGCTTGTAGCATCAATTGAAGTCCATTACTGCTCACTGGTATAATTCCAATGTCACCAATGTCAAACCATTGTGCTCTGTGTGTTTGAACTGCTCCTACTACGTTTCCTAATGCTGTTCCTGGTGGATTGACTCCTGTCACTACTGCTGTATCCCAGGTTGGATATACCGGAAACTTGTAGATTTGTCCTTTCTTCAAGAATGTACGATTGGCCTGTGTGTATGCAAAGTCATTTGCAGAAGCGAACATCCTTCCTGTAGCATCTGGATCGATCTTGGATAACATCTGAGGTTGTTGGAAGTTAGCTGTCGAATAGTCACCAATGTCTTTCATCCAGATGTACTTGGTCTTCTTTATGATTCGCATAGAATCGTAGAGTGGTAGATAATTTCGGATCTGAAATTCTACGCCAGGAAAGTTGCCACTGTGTTTGAAGTCCTCTGCTGATACAAACATAAGTTCCTGATGTGTTCCCGTAGATCCAATGGTACCGACTTTATCCAGTGAATGAAATGTCACTTCAATCATGCTGCCATCATTAGGTACATGTCTTCTCTTCAGCTTTGTTGATTTAGTTCCTCCCAAAGCTCTTTTGGTTCGTCTTGGTATTTCCTTAGGTGAATGTGGTACACCTAGTAACCCTACGACACGAACATCTTCCCGTGGTTCATGATCCCTATCCGGATTTGGTCCAGTATATTCGTAAGTAGTATTCTCAGTGACAGTCCGTGCTTTCCATGGTTTTGCCATTTCAACTTCTTCTTCTGCCTTTCGTTTCAGATAATCCGCTTCTGTCACTCTTCTTTTTTTTCGTGGTGGCAACATCGGTGATTTTTCGTGATCCGACATGACGTCACTTTGCTTTGTAATATTCTCCATTGTCCGTGGCTCTGAATGTCAATATTATGATTTACATGCATATTTATAGCCATTATAGATCACGTGATTGGACGATTCCATTTACTGGCTTCTGATTGGCTGAGACAGATCTCGCGAGATTTGATACTCGATTCTGATTGGCTGAGAGCAATCATGACAGAGTTATCGGACCTGGGTTTTTCCCAGATTTTTTGCTATATAAGTAAGTATAGCACTCTGGAGGGCGGGTGGGAATCTAACTTTCAAAGAGAGAAGACGTGTTATTATCACTCTCCCCAATTTAATTCTCTTAAAAAAGAGGGGTGGGTCGGGCCAAAGAAAAGTGAATATAGGTAATAAAATTTAATTAGTATTCTCAGTGAGTCCGTGCTGTCCGGGATCATGAACCACGGGAAGATGTTCGTGTCGTAGGGTTACTAGGTGTACCACATTCACCTAAGGAAATACCAAGACGAACCAAAAGAGCTTTGGGAGGAACTAAATCAACAAAGCTGAAGAGAAGACATGTACCTAATGATGGCAGCATGATTGAAGTGACATTTCATTCACTGGATAAAGTCGGTACCATTGGATCTACGGGAACACATCTGGAACTTATGTTTGTATTAGCAGAGGACTTCAAACATAGTGGCAACTTTCCTGGCGTAGAATTTCAGATCCGAAATTATCTACCACTCTACGATTCTATGCGAATCATAAAGAAGACCAAGTACATCTGGATGAAAGACATTGGTGACTATTCGACAGCTAACTTCCAACAACCTCAGATGTTATCCAAGATCGATCCAGATGCTACAGGAAGGATGTTCGCTTCTGCAAATGACTTTGCATACACACAGGCCAATCGTACATTCTTGAAGAAAGGACAAATCTACAAGTTTCCGGTATATCCAACCTGGGATACAGCAGTAGTGACAGGAGTCAATCCACCAGGAACAGCATTAGGAAACATAGTAGGAGCAGTTCAAACACACAGAGCACAATGGTTTGACATTGGTGACATTGGAATTATACCAGTGAGCAGTAATGGACTTCAATTAACGAGGCAAAATATAGCATTTTTAACTAAATCAATGGCCATAACTCCGCTGTTACTGGTCCGATCTGGCAGGTTTTCGAACTTGTCCGAGCTTTCATTGATATTAACAATCTCTTAAATTTGGTAAAGATCGGATGAAAAATGAAGGCCCTATCGGCTTTACGAAGCAAAATATAGCATTTTTAACTAAATCAAAGGCCATAACTCCGCTGTTACTGGTCCGATCTGGCAGGTTTTCTAACTCGTTCGAGCTTTCATTGATATTAACAATCTCTTAAATTTGGTAAAGATTGGATGAAAAATGAAGGCCCTATCGGCTTTACGAAGCAAAATATAGCATTTTTAACGAAATCAAGGGCCACAACTCTGATGTTACTGGTCCGATCTGGCTGGGTTTCGAACTTGTCCGATCTTTCATTGATATTAACAATCCACTAAAGTTTGCGGTAAAGATAAAATGAAGGCCCTATTGTCTTAACGAGGCAAAATATAGCATTTTTAACTAAATCAAGGGCCATAACTCAGCTGTTAGTGGTCAGATCGGCTGGTTTTCAAACTTGTCCAAGATTTCATTGATATTAACAATCTGGTAAAGTGTGGTAAAGATGAGATGAAAAATGAAGGCCCTATCGTCTTAACCAGACAAAAGTTAACGACGGACGACGGACAACTTGCCATCCCATAGAGCTCTGCTGGCCCTTGGCCAGTAGAGCTAAAAACTAAAAATCAAATTGGTATGATAAAATTTAGTATATTTTTACCCAAAAATCGATACAATTTAATATACGTTTAACCCAGATTTCCATAACGCTGCCTTATATTGAGAGGAGGGTAATATGTTTTTATTAATTATGTCTCAAAATTAATGTTCTTAAATTAAATGTTATGATGATGGTATTACACAGCATATTTTGCTTCAGAATTACATGTGGGACTCTGCGTTGGGGTCAAAAGTTCACATACACAAATACTCTACATTTAATTTCCTAATTTGCACGCAGCATCATACATACAGAATAACATGCATAGTAGTATTTGTATTCTGAGTATCAAAGAACAATCCACACAACCTCTGCTACCTCTGGATTTGGATACGGGGTCAAAGGTAGAACATATATTGTTTACCATATCGACCTGTGTGAAAAACGTGGGGATTTGTGATCGCACACCGTCAGGCTGGGTCTAGTTTTTAGATTTATGTACTTTAAGTGTATCAACTCCTTCCTGTGTCTTAAATGAATCCCATCCCGTTTCTTTTATAGGTTTTTATCATGCAGATATGCACTTTTCTGCCTGACAAAAAGGGCTGACCTAATAAATTTTGCTTTATTAGGCAATGAAAAATAAAAGCAAATTTACCGTGGAATTCCTTGGCATTTATTGTAAGCAACGTTATCTGACGTCATGAAGAAAACAAGAGGCCCAAGAGGGCCTGTGAACGCTCTACTGGCTGTTATACCATTGATGAATAGAGTCGTACTACATGGTGTCTAGAGTGTACACAAGGTTTTTCAAGTATTTGACCTAGTGACCTAGTTTTTGACCCCATGGGACCCATTTTCGAACTTGACCAAAATATAATTAAGACAACATTTCGACAAAGTTTTATCAAGATCGGGTCAGAAATATGGCCTCTAGAGTGTACTAGTGACCTAGTTTTTGACCCTGTGTGACCCTGTGTGACCCATTTTCGAACTTTAGCAAGCTATAATTGAGACAAATATTCTGACAAAATTGCATCAAGATCGGGTCAAAAATATAGCCTCTAGAGTGTACACACGGTTTTTCCAAAGTTTGACCTAGTGACCTAGTTTTTAATACCATGTGACCCATTTTTGAACTTGACCAAGATATAATTAAGACAAACATTTTGACAAAGAGTGTACACAAGGTTTTTCCAATATTTGACCTAGTGACCTAGTTTTTAACCCCATGTGACCCATTTTCAAACTTGACCAAGATATAATTTAGACAAACATTCTGACAAAGTTGCATCAAGCTCGGGTCAAAAATATGGCCTCTAGAGTGAACACAAGGTTTTTCCAATATTTGACCTAGTGACCTAGTTTTTAACTTCATGTGACATATTTCCGAACTTGATCAAGATATAATTAAGATAAACAATTTGACAAAATTTCATCAAGATTGGGTAACAAATATGACCTCTAGAGTGTACACAAGTTTTTTCAAGTATTTCACCTAGTGACCAAGTTTTTGACCCCACATGACCCATTTTTGAACTTGACCGAGATTTCATTGAGACAAACATTCTGACAAAGTTTCATCAAGATCGGGTCAAAAATATGGCTTCTAGAGTATACACAAGGTTTTTCAAGTATTTGACCTAGTGACCTAGTTTTTAACACCATGTGACCCATTTTTGAACTTGACCAAGATATAATTAAGACAAACATTCTGACAAAGTTGCATCAAGCTCGGGTCAAAAATATGGCCTCTAGAGTGTACACAAGGTTTTTTCAATATTTGACCTAGTGACCTAGTTTTTGACCCCAGATGACCCATTTTCGAACTTGACCGAGATTTCATTGAGACAAACAATTAAGATAAACATTCTGACAAAGTTGCATCAAGCTCGGGTCAAAAATATGGCCTCTAGAGTGTACACAAGGTTTTTCCAATATTTGACCTAGTGACCTAGTTTTTAACTTCATGTGACCCATTTTCGAACTTGATCAAGATATAATTAAGATAAACAATATGACAAAGTTTCATCAAGATTGGGTAACAAATATGACCTCTAGAGTGTACACAAGTTTGTTCAAGTATTTGACCTAGTGACCTAGTTTTTGACCCCACATGACCCATTTTTGAACTTGACCGAGATTTCATTAAGACAAACATTCTGACAAAGTTTCATCAAGATCAGGTCAAAAATATGGCCTCTAGAGTGTACACACGGTTTTTCCAAAGTTTGACCTAGTGACCTAGTTGTTAACACCATGTGACCCATTTTTGAACTTGACCAAGATATAATTAAGACAAACATTTTGACAAAGTTTCATCAAGATTGGGTCAGAAATACGGCTTCTAGAGTGTACACAAGGTTTTTCAAGTATTTGACCTAGTGACCTAGTTTTTAACCCCATGTGACCCATTTTCAAACTTGACCAAGATATAATTAAGACAAACATTCTGACAAAGTTGCATCAAGCTCGGGTCAAAAATATGGCCTTTAGAGTGTACACAAGGTTTTTCCAATATTTGACCTAGTGACCTAGTTTTTGACCCCACATGACCCATTTTCGAACTTGACCGAGACTTCATTGAGACAAACATTCTGACAAAGTTTCATGATGATTGCATCAGAAATGTGGCCTCTAGAGTGTACACAAGCAAAAGTTAACGGACGGACGACGGACGACGGACGGACGGACGGACGGACGACGGAAGACGGACAACACACCATCCCATAAGCTCTGCTGGCCCTTGGCCAGTAGAGCTAAAAAAATGGTGGCGTCCTCGATAAGCGTAACATTCTATTAAACAGATAAAACTAGTAAACCATACAGAAAATGTGGATAATCTACATGATAAAAAGAATATTATATCAGTGTCTTTTCATATCCAGTTTATTAGGCTTGGCCTGAAAACACAGAATGGCTGCTCCGCAGAGCCCCACCTTTCTTTGTTTTCGAAGCCTCGCCTAATAAACTTGATAGTAAAAGGACTGACATACTATTCTTTATTGTTTTTAGGTTTATATCCTACCTGGTACACAGAACATTTGTCTTACCTCGTTCTTTCTCCCGTCATATAAGTCAAACACCATGCCGGTCAGCCTGAGGGTGAGGACGCAGTGGGGTGTGGCCCAGGATATGTCGTACTCATCTCCCGAAACGTTCCAGTACCCAAAGATCAAGTATGCCTGGATAATATAAACACATAACATTACCATATCTAGTGATAAATGTTTTAAAATGTTTAACTCTTCAACAACATAACACTATAGTAACTTACTTCTGCCCCACCCACTCACCCCCACCCCAATATTTTGCCAAATTATGTGTTGATCCCACTGCCTTCACCTCAATGTCTAAAACTCTCCTACATCACTGCATGAATGTTTTTGAGTCTAAGAATCAGGACTCAAAGCTGAGATCTTGAGACTCAAAATGCTGCTCAGATTAAAGTGTTGAGTCTGAACAGATTCCGATTTTTGATGAATACCACGGAGTTTTTTGTTTTGTGTAAAGCCTGAGTCTTTATCTAAAATCTCTGTATGAACAGCTCAGGTTATATGACAACTTTCCAGCTTCCATAGGTGGAGGAACACCCCAGGTGACCCTCCGAGCAATTTTTGTGCATGGGCGGGCACCTGGGTAGAACAACCGACATTCCGCAAGCCGGCCGGATGGCTTCCTCACATAAAGATTCCTGGGCCCATGAGGGATCGAACCCACAGCGGTGAGGGGCAAGTGATTTCAAGTCAGACACTCTAACCACTCGGCCATGGACGCACGCTAAAATTTGAAACCGATTCATATTGATTTTGAACATCTCATTATACATTTACATGTATACTTAATTAAAAAATCCAATTTTGCCTACAGATAAAAGTACCAGGTGTGACCTACATTTGACATATATAGATGTACAATCATGTTTGTGCGTGATTTTGTGTTTCGTTATCTAAATGTAGATTATATCACACCAATACTTTAAACCAAATTGTTTTGTATGTTACAAAATGTAGATTATATTACACCAATACTTTAAACCAAATTGTTTTGTATGTTACAAAATGTAGATTATATTACACCAATACTTTAAACCAAATTGTTTTGTATGTTACAAAATGTAGATTATATTACACCAATACTTTAAACCAAATTGTTTTGTATGTTACAAAATGTAGATTATATTACACCAATACTTTAAACCAAATTGCTTTTGTATTTTACAAAATGTAGATTATAAAATGTAGATTATATTACAACAATACTTTAAACCAAATTGCTTTTGCATTTTACAAAATGTAGATTATAAAATGTAGATTATATCACACCAATACTTCAAACCAAATTGCTTTTGTATGTTACAAAATGTAGATTATATTACACCAATACTTTAAACCAAATTGTTTTGTATGTTACAAAATGTAGATTATATTACACCAATACTTTAAACCAAATTGTTTTGTATGTTACAAAATGTAGATTATATTACACCAATACTTTAAACCAAATTGCTTTTGTATTTTACAAAATGTAGATTATAAAATGTAGATTATATTACAACAATACTTTAAACCAAATTGCTTTTGCATTTTACAAAATGTAGATTATAAAATGTAGATTATATTACACCAATACTTTAAACCAAATTGCTTTTGTATGTTACAAAATGTAGATTATATTACACCAATACTTTAAACCAAATTGCTTTTGTATGTTACAAAATGTAGATTATATCACACCAATACTTCAAACCAAATTGCTTTTGTATGTTACAAAATGTAGATTATATCACACCAATACTTCAAACCAAATTGCTTTTGTATGTTACAAAATGTAGATTATATCACACCAATACTTCAAACCAAATTGCTTTTGTATGTTACAAAATGTAGATTATATTACACCAATACTTTAAACCAAATTGCTTTTGTATGTTACAAAATGTAGATTATATCACACCAATACTTTAAACCAAATTGCTTTTGTATGTTACAAAATGTAGATTACATTACATCAATACTTTAAACCAAATTGCTTTTGTATGTTACAAAATGTAGATTACATTACATCAATACTTTAAACCAAATTGCTTTTGTATGTTACAAAATGTAGATTATATTACACCAATACTTTAAACCAAATTGCTTTTGTATGTTACAAAATGTAGATTATATTACACCAATACTTTAAACCAAATTGCTTTTGTATGTTACAAAATGTAGATTATATTACACCAATACTTTAAACCAAATTGCTTTTGTATGTTACAAAATGTAGATTATATTACACCAATACTTTAAACCAAATTGCTTTTGTATGTTACAAAATGTAGATTATATCACACCAATACTTTAAACCAAATTGCTTTTGTATGTTACAAAATGTAGATTATATCACACCAATACTTTAAAAAAGTTTGAGTTTTTTTCAAACTCACGAATGTATTACTATATACTTGCTTGGGTCTATGCTCATGTTTTCATGTATGAATTTCACTGAATAAAAATCAGACAGTTATTTGGTTATGCTGAATATCTGCTTACTTACGGACAGTGTCCCTTTAATTAATCAAGGTTAAATGCTTGACAAATATTCAAGATTGCTTTGTGACCTTTTAATGTATGAACAGATAATTAATCTATATTCTTCACCAGGGTTAAAAACGAGAGGGGAAGAATAGGATATGCACTCTGTTTGCAGTCATTTTGCATAATAAAAAGGGGGCCGTTTTAATTTGGCAGATGATCTAAGCAAAGTTGTAAAACCTCTATTTGGGCATGTAAATTCTGTAGGTTATTGTATATGAAGTGTTGGTCAAGTGTTCTAGTACATATTATTTGTTTTAGAGGAAAGAATTGAATTGAATTGAATTGGGGTTATATGGCGCCTAAAAGGCATGAACATGCCAGGCTCATCTTCCATGTACATCGAGATAAAATATGGAAAATGGGCCTAGAACCTTCTCACCCTGAACTGCAGAGTTGCTGCAAATTCTATCGTAGAGATCCCATTTACGCTGGAGCCACGTTATTGTTTTTCTGCCACTGCTCTTTGATGCGAGCGAGAACAATGCAGGGATATGATGAAGACCTTTAATGAACATGAACAAAAAATGATAAAATGAACATGAATTTGGGGGGATTCTACCCCTCTGCCTACCCCTCCAAAGGGATCTGCATTGGACGTATTCTTTGCCCCGTGACCAAACGGGGCCCCCGGCAACCACACAGGGCCTAGAGGAAAGAAAGAGAAATCAATTTACATTATCATATATCATATATCATTTAAGTATACTTGGCACACTGTAAATCATTTTTCGAGTTCAATAATCCTCACTGCAGCATATCTGTAGTGTATGAATCGTCAATTCACCGTGATAGCTTGCAATGTTAACTTTTGCTTTTTGGAAATATGACTCACACCCTTCAAAATGGCAAATTTAACATCCACTCGCCTTCAACTGGTAAATTGTATTTATTAATTATTCCTTTAAAATATTCACAATCCCCTTCTTATGGACAATTATGAACTTGATTTACACTGTTTGAAAGTGTATACAGTTAATAGGGCAGAAAAAAGGGATAACAACTGAAAACTAGTGAAAGAGTAGGTCAAAAAGTGAGAAAAGAAGTGAACATATACATGATGTTGGCAGAAGCAGAAGAGAGACCAGCAAAGGCTTCAACTACAAAATAACTACATTTTTTGCATCGGTTTTCAAAAAGAGGATATACATTCCGTAACATGTAACAAATCTTGAAAAAAACAACACTGTATGCACTTGTTTCTTGGAATTCCCTGGGGAATTATATCCCGTAACTAAAAAAACAATGTAAATTAAAGTGACTTTCCATTTGTCCAGTTCAACACATGTAATGTTGGTTATTTTGGGACAATGACCTCACAGGGAGATGAGATGAAGAATGAATACTCCCCTCAGACATTCCACACGGGGCAGAGGTCTGCATCTCTAAAGCACATGACCTTAACCACCGAGTTACTTACAGTGTTAAAGTCATGATTGTGTTACTTACTGTGTTGAAGACAAAGGCAACAGCGACCGAGAGTGCCGTTCCGCCGAGTAACTGTACCAGAAGCCATACTGCAGCGATGTTGACGACAGAGTGCACCGTGTCAAAACCTACAACATTAAATTAGTCGAAACTATAAAATAAAGTCAGTAGTCAAACCTACAACTAATCTCTACCAGGGTTCATTCACTTTCACCTCTGTCAAAATCTCAGAAAGTAGTCTGCCATAACATGATGTGTCACATGATCATAGTCAAATATTAAAATGGCGAACAGAATGTCAACAATGCGTTGTTGATAGTCAAACCAACAAAATGAAATAAAGTAGTCAAACCTACACATAAAATAAAATATTAAAAGCTACAACATAAAATCAAACAGTCAAAAACATACAACATTAAATCAGATAAAGGTAGTCAAATCTACACATAAAATCAAATAGTCAGTACTTCATAATACAAGAATTCCACGGATGCATATGTCTCTCCTAACAGGGACGGGACATTGAAATTATGAGGTAAATGCTGTTTAAGTGTAAGTTTGTAAAACCTTGGATAACTAAAAACAACAGAGTTTACATTTTGCATATATATATGACATTTAAGTCCATTCGTTGAAAAACAAAATGACATTGTATAAAAAAAAAAATCTTCACCAAAAAAGTATGTCAAGGTCATAAATGAAACCCCATAAAATAAGTTGAACATCTAGAGCATATAGTTGATGAGAAAGAGATGTAAACGTAAGAATTACTGAGTAATCTGCTCTTTGCTTCGAGGGTGAAGGCCACATCCACATTTCCTAATTCACACTGTGATGTAGTACCCAAGATACAACTATAAACAAGGTTTGAAAGGTCTAGTGCATAGTGTTGTTCCGATTAATCGATTTGATCGATCATCAATCAGTTATGCCTTTGATCTGATTATTCGATTAAAAATTGTCAAGTTTGTTGGAAATTATGGCTTATTTCATTCTCTTGAACTATTAAAAGTATACAAGAAATAAAACGAGTTATAATTGTGCAACAAGTAATCACATATTTATAGCGGCTATCACAACTTATTTTTTAAAATATATATGTTGGTCAGTTTTATTCTGTTCCTTTATTAGCAGAACATACTTGAAATGTGATTCTTTTCTTCATTTTAGTCTGAAAAAGGCTTACACTTGTCTTTTATAGCAGCCATGTTTAATCGATTAATGATCGATCATCGGTCGGTTAAATATTCAGATAATCGATCATGAATTTTGAGCCGATTCCCAACACTACTAGTGCATACAGTTCATTAGAAAGTGACGTAAATGCAAAAAACTGAATGTTGACGCCGCCGTCACATTCAACGTCGCAGGAAAAAAAAAACTTCGAAAAAGGCGAAACAAAAATCAGCTAATCAAAGCTACAACATAAAATCAATGATTCAAAGAGTATTTGTATCTAAGTTGTTGAGGGGACACATGGCAATCTTGAAGTCCTTATCAAGTATTAAAATTAGCCTCTAGATTTATTAACCCAGTATCATTTTGACTTTAAATCTGCTTGCATATATTTAAATACAATTTTGAGTTTTCAACTTTTCTTCGTAATTCTACCATAGGTTGCCGTGTGTCCCTTTAAAAATATAGCATTCAAGTATACAGACATAGTTACTAATAACTATCTATCCCTTATTTCCAATATCATTTTTACCATCATCCTAGATCATAGATGAGTTCACCATAAACAGGTTCTGCAACAGGTCTAGAATGATAAAAGCCAGAAATAACACATTGAATTGCATGAGTGATGGTAGATCAAATAACCATATTAAATTGTAGCATGGTCGGTGACATTTCCTTTCATGAATGCAGAGTATTGAATCGTTTAATTTAGGGTAACTAAAGGGGCGTAGCTATACCATACTACAAGTACCAGATTCTGGAATTTAGAGTACAGTCACTATGACGTCACAGTGTTACTAAGTACACCATGCTACAAAAAAGATAGAGTGTCTCAGCTCGTTGGTTATTTAAACATGGAGTTCATACATGAACGACAGTAAAATTAGATACACTAGAGACAAGGAATAAAACCACATTATTATATGTTCTGTCAACCAAACCAGTCAGGCTAAACAGTCAGATTGATTATTCATAATTACAAGGTTATGCAGACGTTTCTCTATAAATATAAAGCTCCGATGAAAATAATCGATACAAATGACTTGTACTTTTTTCTTCATGAAGCCTTGATATTTGATATTATTTGATATTTTCAATTAAAGGGAGGACATCAGGTTTTGGGACTTTATTTGTTTAAAAACATAAAATAGCTTGAAATGACCAATTTAAAACATGAAATAGTTCATGGCTATACATGTACATGGAACATTAACAGTTTTTTACAAAACAGCACAATAATTAAAATATATAATTTACAACACGTCTTAAATGTCCAAAGAGAAATCCATAAGTTATAAATACCTGTTACACACACGAAGCATATCAGGGATAACTACACATGACGCTCGATTTGCAATGCATTGTAATTTATTTTACCGCCATGTTTAAAATAGCTATCCATGGCGCGTCACCATAGTTAGGAAATACCTTCTTCCGAGTCGTTTATTTAATATATTCAGCGCACTTCCTTTTAGTGTTTTATTGCTCATTTAGTTTATTTTATCCATTAAATACTTAACATATTTGAACAATTCCAAAATAATAACCATTAATAAATTAATCTACCACAGAACAATTCAATGACAATTTTGAACATCGATTCATGTTTACAATGGCTAGATACAGTTAGGCAAAAAAAAAAAATAGGTGTGTTTCCTATTGCATGCTCTGAAAAATTAGGGTCAGTAGGTAGGCATTTTCTCTTTTTTTTTGGAGTATGTATTTATCTCATAAACCCCATACCAGTTGATGATACAACTGAAAGTTTCTCTGTGGTGTCAGTTTACCTCAATATATTGTGATAAATCATTGTTCAGAAGGAATTTAATTTTTTTTTTTTTTCTCATCAAAAGTTTTAGGGTCGGCCCCTTAAAAATATGGTCGGTCGGGCCACCGGAAACACATTTATTTTTTTTGGCCTTATGTAAGATACCTTAACTTACACGGCTGGTAATTAGTGGAGCTACCTCCGTTTGGAGGTATATGCAAAAGTGCTCCATCGCCACTTCCTAGGTAGTTCCAGCGCCAAAAATACAGGTAAACAAGGTGGGTATGCTTTGCTAATACTTTGTTATTTTCTTTATATGCCTCGGTATAAAAAATCGGGGACTGCAGTTAGGGTGTAGTTATGTTTAAACTTCACACAATACCCAAAATTGTTCTCGAAAGATGCCTAGTTTGAGGCCAGGAACTTTTAGCCCATTCAAACTTTGCATTTTTTTCTCAACTTTATCGTCGCCACCAAGGTTTTTCCACATTTGTTTTCCTATATACGCTACATATCGACATGAAAACATCAAATATCAACCAGTTGGTGTCCGTATAGTGCCTGTTGACAAAATAAATAACAGTTAAACACGGAGAACATTTCTTGGGGAGAAATACGCGATTTCTTAAAAGAGATAGCGCCAATGCCAGACAGATAGTTCCAATACTATGCTACAAATTGTTTTTAAAAATCTATTTTTAGATTTGGTGGCCATCTTGGATTTCACATCAACATGAAATTTGCTAGGATCAACTAGACTTCATGGGCAACATTTCTGTAAAGCTTCATGAAAATCCATTCAGTAGTTTCAGAGGAGTAGTCGCTACAACAAAAAGTTTACGGACTAACAGACAGACAGACAGATGGACGGACGACGGACACCGCACCACGGCATAAGCTCTGCTGATCTCCGATCAGTAGAGCTAAATACTAATAAAAGAAAAAAAGAAAAATCTCTTAAAGTTTGGTAAAGATCAGATGAAAAATGAAGGCTCTAGTCTTAACAAGGCAAAATATAGCATTTTTAATGAAAATCAAGGGCCATAACTCCGCTGTTACTGGTCCGATCTGGCTGGTTTTTGAACTTGTTCGAGCTTTTATTGACATTAACAATCTGGTAAAGTTTGGTAAAGATCGGATGGAAAATGAAGGCCCTATCATCTTACAGAGGCAAAATGTAGCATTTTAACTAAATCAAGGGTCATAACTCCGCTGTTACTAGTCCAATCTAGCTGGTTTTCGAACTTGTCCGAGCTTTCATTGACATTAACAATTTGGTAAAGTTTGGTAAAGATCGGATGAAAAATGAAGGCCCTATCGGCTTAACGAGGCAAAATATAACATTTTTAACTAAATCAAGGGCCATAACTCTTCTGTTACTGGTCCGATCCGGTTTGTTTTCGTACTTATCCCAGCTTTTACTGACATTAACAATCTGGTAAAGCTTGGTAAAGATCGGATGAAAAAAGAAGGCCCTATCGTCTAAACGTGGCAAAATATAGCATTTTAACTAATCAAGGGCCATAAACTCCGCTATAACTGGTCCGAAATGGCTGGTTTTCGAACTTGTTCGAGATATCATTGACATTAGCAATTTGGTAAAGTTTGGTAAAGATCGAATAAACAAGAGGCCCAAGAGGGCCTGTGGACGCTCTACTGGCTAACACGGCTCATAACATCAATGAAGCGAGTAACTGCCATTTACGTTTTTTTGAAAGTTTCGGGCAAAAAACAGCTTTTTAACTAAACAAGGGCCACAACTAAAGAATCTGGTAAAGTTTGGTAAAGATCAGATGAAAAATGAAGGCCATACCATATTAACGAGTAAAAATATAGCATTTTTAACTAAATCAAGAGCCATAACTCCTCTGTTACTGGTCTGACTGGTCCAACATAAGAGCTAAAAAAAATAAACAAGAGGCACAAGAGGGCCTGTGGACGCTCTACTGGCTCTAGATAAAGTTTATGTATAAGGGGCCATAACTCTTTCGAATATCGTTCAACCAGAACATGGTGATGACATACGCAACTAGGCTTGGTACTGATTGTCCCTGACAAGTTTCGTTGAAATCCAGCCAGAGGTTCAGGAGAACTAGTCTGTACAAAGTTAGTGTATTAAAACCTTTAAGGGGTCATTACTCTGCCAAAATTCATTCAACCACAACACGGCAATGACAGGTGCAACTAGGCTTGGTACTGATCATCCCCATCAAGATTCGTTGAAATCCAGCAAGGAATTCAGAAGAGACTAATCTGGACAACGTTTGGCTATTAAAACCTTTAAAGGGCCATAACTCTGCCAAAAATAATTCAACAAGAATATGGCGATGATATGCACAACTAGGCTTGATACTGATCATCCTTGTCAAGTTTCGTTAAAATCCAGTCAGGGGTTCAGGAGAACTAGCCCGGAAAATGTTTGTGTATCAAAAAACTTTAAAGGGCCATAAATCCACCATAAATCTGTTAACCGGAATGCCACGATGATATGCACAACTATGCTTGCTGCTGATCATCCCTGTAAAGTTTCGTTGAAATGTGGGGAGGCGTTCAGGAGAACTAGTCCAGACAAAGTTTGTGTATTAAAACCTTTAAAGGGCCATAACTCTGCCAAAATCATTCAACCGAAATATGGCAATGATTTCCTTAACTAGACCTGATACTGATCATCCTTGTCAAGTTTCGTTAAAATCCAGCCAGGGGTTCAGGAGAACTTGTCTGGACAAAGTTTCTGTATAAGGGGCCAATA
>JAWPHD010012772.1:0-73391 GCA_037043455.1 Cyrtodaria siliqua
ATAACATAATAAAATAATATATTCAAAGGTCCACTATGTTACAAATGCCTTGCTATTATTTTTAGTCAATGATTGCAATGGCTTAATATGTGACTTTTATACCATCTCGTAATACACACAGGTTGAAACCGTCAACACTGTCAAGACAAGGGTTTAGCTGGTGTAAATACACCCACATGTGTATCTAGTCTCCTCAATTTAAACTGGAATAATGTATTGGACACTATTCTCAAAGTTATCACATATGGTCTGAGACACATAAAAAGTGGAACAAAAGTTGTTGTAATTTCTCACCCACGGTTTTTGAAAGCCATCCATAACACGTAGAGGTGTTAGTATCATTATTTCTACCTTGTTTTATCTATGTTTGAGATAATATTTGGTAACAATAGCTTGCTGTAATATAGTTACATTTTATTTACATCTGTCATTATATAGAGCTATAGTTTTATATTTACTCAAGTATAATGAATGTGAAACCTAATATCAATCAGTCCGTTAACTGTAGAAAAACCATATCTGTTTGCTGATTGATTATCCCGATATAAAGTCTGAATGAATGTGCACTTGTTGATTGAGCGGTCCTCGTTCGTTATCTTTGGTATCAACAACAACATAACCCAATCGTATCAGCTGATGAAGGCATATGCCATATGGTCCAAAATTTTCCAAGTAGGGCCTAGAAAGTATCGGTTGTATTATAGCTCTGTTTGTATCAATTGTTTGTTTATGCTCATCCTTAAAAACTGGAAAAATTTAGAGAGTATTACCACTACTACTATGTTTGTTCCAATTTGTGAATTTATGATTGAGGGAAATGTTCTTTCATTTTTTAAACATAAAGTCTAAACATGCAGGTAGTTACAGGACTCTTCTCCATCCCAGGCTGGCAATGTGAGAGAAGGACAAGACATATACTCTTCTGGTTTCCACTATTCATATGAATGTTTGTATGTGTTATTTCTGGTTTCCACTGTTCATAATGCATGGTTGTATGTGTTATTCTCGTTCCCCACTCTTCATACTGAATGATTGTATGTGTTTATTCTGGTTCCTGTTGTTCATTTGAATGGTTGTACGTGGTTATTTAGCTTCCCCGTGGTTCATATAATAATATTTGTATGTGTTATTCTGAGTTCCCAGTGTTCATATGACTGTTTGTATGCGTTATTTCTGGTTATACACTGTTCATATGAATGTGTGTATGGCGTAATACTCATAACATGTGTTGAATTGTTACATATGTAACTATGTAACTAGAGATGGGTGATACCCATAACGTATAATATTGTAAACATATGTAACTATGCACACTACTGATAGATGAATACCTATAAACGTAAATTATTTGTTTACATATGTGTACTATGCGCATTCCAGATGGGTGATAACCATAGCATATACTATTGTTACATATGTAACTATGCACACTCGAGATGGGTGATAACACTCGAGATGGGTGATACTCATAACGTACATTATTGTTGCATATGTAACTATGCACATTCGAGACGGGTGATATCCATAGCATATACTATAGTTACATATGTAACTATGTACACTAGAGATGGGTGATACCAATAACATATATTATTGTTACATATATAACTTTGCACATTTGAAATAAGTGATATCCAATACATATATTAGTGTTACATATGTAACCATATACACTCGAGATGGGTAATAGCCTTGATATATATTATTGTTACACATGTAAATATGCATATTCGAGATGGGTGATATCTATAACATATATTATTGTCACATATGTAACTATGTACACCAGAGATGGATGATATACCCATAACATATATTATTGTTACATATGTAACTATGCATACTCGAGTTGGATGATATCCATAACATATACTATTGTTACATATGCAACTATGCACACTAGAGATTGGTGATACCCATAACATATATTATTGTTACATATGTAACCATGTACACTCGCGATGGGTGATACCCATATCATATATTAATGTTACATATATAACTATGCATACTTGAAATGCGTGGGTGGCGAGGATAAGTGGATAACGCGGAGGACTTGAATTCGTAGGACCCGGGTTCAAGACTGATTTTCGTCGGTGTATTATTGGGCATGGCACTTTACCTTAGCCGCGTAGGGTAGGTTCTGGGATTCCTGTATCGTTCCCCTCTCCCGGGAGCGGATCTTAATAACTGTAATGACCCGTTTAACAAGGCTCAATTCAGAATAGGTGACACCCACAACATATATTATATAACTGTGCACATCATAATGGGTGATACCATAATATATATTTATATATATAACTATAACTACCAAAATTAAAGCATGCATTATGGAGTTATATCCCATTATTTGGTAAATTGTTGTTCAGCCTGTTTACCCCATACCTTTCAATTATACATGCCTCACTACGGAGCAAACCCATCGCATAC
Source organism: Cyrtodaria siliqua (assembly GCA_037043455.1). Classification (NCBI taxonomy): domain Eukaryota; kingdom Metazoa; phylum Mollusca; class Bivalvia; order Adapedonta; family Hiatellidae; genus Cyrtodaria; species Cyrtodaria siliqua. The sequence goes on from JAWPHD010012772.1 coordinate 2,434, forward strand.
CCCCGCACTATTTCAATTAGCGGCACGTATTCACTTTTGAGCCAGTGATAATACTGTGGAAATGTAACGTCTATATTGCAAACAGAGATCCAGGATAAAACAGACATCTGATATAGAATTAGTAATACATTTTGACCCCTCCCCATCACTCAATATGACCTCGGGCATGTTTTGCGTTAATACACTAATGTTGCAATGACATTCAATTTGATATGCAGCATGACCCTATTTGAAAACAAATGATGTTTGACCTCGCCTACGCCGCCAAGTCCAGGCCCAATGGCATGACCCACTGAGCTCTAAGAAAAAAACGTTACACGTGTATTTACTCTTGAAGAAACGATAATATACTACTCAAAGTTTGCTAAGGATAAATCGTTTTCTGGTTTCACCCCAAATACTGTGCGAATCTGTATTTTTAAGAGTGACATGCACAAATACACAAGAAATTTCTTTTCTAATGAATTTTTGACTGGCTATGGGAGCCTGTACGGTGGAAACCAATGATTTGAGGAAAACATTGCGGATTTAACACGTAAAAACCACATGGTTGGTGGAAACAAACCCGTAAGTTGTTTTGTATATCCTTTTATAAAACTTTGTTTTCGATGCCGATTGTTTAATGAATAATTCTGAATTGAATGCATACAGTAGAAAACGTCTAGATGCCCAAACCAACGGCAAATCTGGAGTGAATCTATGGTATTTGACGAACTCTTCGCGAAATCAATGAACGCTTCATGTTCAAAGATTTTAAGAATAATTCGAGTCTTCTCTTCCAGAAGTTACTTTACTATGTTTATTATGTCTTATAAAATAGATATCAAGGAATGTACTCATGTTTTAGGATTACCTGAATTTTGCATATTTCCAGCAAATTTTGTAAATAGGTCACTGTACGACACTTATTTATTTCACAACATTTGAGCGCAACTACTGTACATGTGTAAGAGGAGACAAGCACGCGTGTTAAGAGCAATATTTTGAAAACTCTGTACGGGTGCTTGTGATATAAGAGAGAATAGGTTTAACAAAAGAAAATATTTAACAAACAATTTTCTGAGAATATGTTTTACAAACAAGATGTAAACCAAAAATACGATTAAGAATTTTATTTTTGTAAATAATGTATGGTTCTGTGGAAAACGCAAATGCATTGTAATGAACTCCGTAAATACAATATATGTCAACAACAATTCATTGAGTATTTCTGTTGAGGTAAAAGAAAATGTAGCATCAGCATCATCAACAACTGTTAAATGTTCTGTTAAGTATGTATATGGTTTAACGTCATTTTAAACTATCGTTCAATCGCGTGTGCGTGCGTGCGTGCATGTGTGTGTGTTTTCTACCCTAAGCTACCAGAGAATCTCGGTACAGCTAGGTACATGAGAGTGTGGACTTGTCTACATGTTATATGTAAAGATGTATATTGTGTTGAATCTGTGTCGTTTCTCTTGTAGATATGCTGTGTTGTGTCGCATCCGTTCTGTGTAGTTGTCGCTGGGGCTATGAGTGTTGCCGGCTGGTGTTGTGGAGCCTACATCCGCTAGGTGCTGCACCCTGCTGTGTCCTATCCTACTGGGCCGGGAGTCATGTTGTTGGGGACCACATCTGCTTCTTCACCTGACTGACTCTCTTGCTCCGTATGCGGCGCCAGTCTTCCCCACTTCAGTTCCGTTCAGTTGATGAGTCACCGACCACACATTTTGTCCTGTCACCCATGCAGGCAGGCTGTCGCCGCTCATCTAACTGCATCTCGTCAATGGCAATTCCAGGCACTGTTCCACTGCGGGCGGGACACCGATCTGGTCCACAGCACAAACATGGTGACAAGTCCAGCAGTGCTCTAGTGCCTTCTCTCGGACGTGCACGGGTCGGTGTCCACAGAGAAGAGTTCAATCATATGCCGGCGATGTCTATTTGTAGGGTTCGGCGGGTGTGTGCGGGGAGGGGATGGGAGGGGAAAGGGGCATTCTCGTAACATTAACGAATACAAGATAACAGTAGTTAATAGTATTTCACAATTAATACAGATAACAAAATAGCATAACAGAAATAAACCTTGCCCTGTAACGTGCTCTCATGATAGATTCCGATACACGGGATATCCCGGCTTACGTACTCATACGACGGACGAGTCTAAAGTGAAGAATCTTAGTCAAAACACACAACCAACATAGTGGTACCGGAAAGGTTTGAACCAGGTTCATTCGGATTTCAAATTCAACACACTATCCACTAGGCAGCGCTGATACTTGTATTCTATTTTATCTACATATCTACTCTCTGTGTATCTTCATTGTGAGGAAAGCCTATTATTTATTTATTGATCTCTTTCGCTTACGAACCGTGGCGGTGGTTTATTGGTCGCATGCGGGTGGCTGTGGGTTTACAAAAGACTTCTAATAGCTCCCTTGCTTGACTTTCAGCATATAAAAGGCAGTACTAGGACTGGTCGGCCGGTGTCAGTATAATGTGACTGCGTGCTGTTCCATGATATGTGTCTACGGCGTGGTATTCTAGTGTGGCAGCACTATAGAGTTGAGAATTGGGTTGACACCGTCGTGATATGGCTGAGTTACATGTAGTGTTGAAAGCGAACGTTAACCCCAATCATATATAGGCACATACTTTCTCTCATGACAATATTTCAGTGTTCGTTCAGGGTCTTCCTCAGAAATAATTTAAACTGACACTGTCCGTAAGTAAGCAGATACTAAGCATAGTCAAATAACTGTCTGATTTTTATTCAGTGAAATTTATACATAAAAATCGTTAGCAATATTTTCGTGAGTTTTAAAAAAAAAGTTTTATTTATTATTTGTAAACAATGTGTACTATTTACAGTCTGTGCTGACCACGTGACATCCTAATATTAGCGCATTAGGTTTTCTATACAGTATGTCTTACGTAATACGTCTGACCCATTTAGCTCAGTTGGAAGCGAGCTCGACTATTGCGATTTTCAACTAGAATTACCGGCGGTGTAATTTTAGTGTGGGTTACGAGTTCAACACCACGAAGCGGTTCTTCTTTTGTTTGTACCTCTATTGAATTCCGTCAAGCAATCTTTGGTTTATTTAGTAAATATTCAATAATGGTTGGTATGTTATGTTTGTTAACATAATAATTTTGTGTTTTATAAGCTAAACGTTACGAACAATGTCCCTTTAACGGATACGGGAAATTAAATTGAATTTCAAGGGGTGATTGTGGGAGGGTTTTGCCTTTTGGGTGACCTATCTTTTTATGGATCACGATTTGTTTAGATGCAATTTGAAGTATATTTCAATGTAAATTAAAGGATTTTTTAAGAAGTATAGCCTACAAGGAGATATATGTATTTATAGTCAGGTAACATGCATTTTACAGGTTTATTGGTGTTTGTAAGGGATAAGGCAGGCATATCCATGGGTATTGGGTCAATTAGGCGTAGGGGGCAATTACATTTTACAATTAAGGGATAGGGGGAATACGCCCTTAAATGCCCTGTGGAAGACCCTGTCGTTGAAACGTAACGAGTAAAACAAAACTGAAAAAGGGGTGTTGCAATTGAGAGAGGATTATATATACATATATTCATATATCGAGATATTGTAAAACGTGTATAACATGAAGTTGATAGTTTTCTTAAAATTGCTAAGATGTGAATATATTTGAATAAATGTAATTACGCTAGATTGAAAAAAACAATAGTTCATTATAACCTTGGAGTAAAGTAACGAGACTACATGGTTACATTACTTAAAAGGTTAATTAAGAGTTACTTTCTTTATAAGTTCGAATAGGGCCATGGGAGTAGCTAAATGTACCCAGATTGCGCCGCACGGCAGCAATAATAAGAAAATTCAGAATAAGTCATCAAAGCAGGAATTAAACATATACACCACTGATTATCTACGTCTAAAATATTTAGAACCCCACCTCCCTACCCCGCTTCCTCCACCCCTCACACACTCACACACACATACACACACACGCTCACATGCATTATATGATTCTTGTTTACTTTTAAAACCGCTCTAGCTACGCTATATAATCCCACCATGACAACGGGACATCACGAGCAATCAGTGTGTTTTAACACGCTATGACAATATCATTTTTAAAGACATTTAGGACGTTTCGTGTATTATCTCTCGTATATTCAAACACACCCGTACAGAAATTTGATCAATATACTCGTACATATGCTCATAATATAGCTCAAATTAACCGTAATGAAAAACTCTTACAACCAGTACAGTCAACTACCGTTGACGCTCGCAAAAAAAAAAGTGAAGTGCCGGTTTTCGTGTGCTATATCAAGGCTTACAAATTCGAGTTATAGCTCGCCTAGCAGGACAGGAAAGTGTTTAAACGTTAAATTGGATCTATTTGTAACAAGAAATGAATTGCTGAACTTTTTGGTGTGATGTTTGAAGATGAAAATGTTCTTTGAAATGTTACTTCCTAGTGAGCAATCGCATACTGACCAAGTATACGAATGCTTGTAGTTTTTGTTTTATGTTTTCAGGATATGGTCTGCACACTGTTAAGTTATCAAATGTTCCTATTTTACTTGGCTGTTTGCAGCTTTGCAATGTTGCATTATCCCGTTCTGATAACAAAAATATATCTATACTCACATTCACACTCTTAAGATAAGCATGTAGGAGTAATTGTACTTTTTATGTAAAACCACTTAAACATGAGACGTATGCTAAGTTATAAATGTTTACCCTTCCACCCTAAAAAAGATGACTTTTGGAAATGTTTTTAAGTCAATGCACTGCTCTCAATGTTATTCAATTTGATATGCAACATGACATTATTTGGAATGATTTTGACGCCGTCTCCCCACCAAGGGCACAGGCAAAACCCTTAATATATGTGTTGACCCTTGAGACTAGGAGGAGATATTGTCCATTACACACGGACGGACAAAAAAGCGCGGGAATAATTAAAACAATAGTTCTATATATATAAATCATATAACTGTATAAATGTTTTTTTCCCCATCTATTAATTTGTTCCAACATTTTCGTATCCCCTCGGGGATCCAGTGCTTTTTGAAAGGTATTTTGTAGATGTATGTATTTTCTCACCTATATATATATATATATATATATATATATATGCATATACATGTATATTAAACATATTTAAACACATTTTCTATAGTTTTTTTCTGCATAAGAGACAAAATGCAAAAATAATGGTAGGTCAACATAATTGTTAAATTTTTAAAAATTAATGTGTAATGCCACCATCATGTCAATCTGTCCAAAAGTTGAACAAGTCCATGAAATAAGACATTTTTGAAGTCTAATAATTTATTCGTTGGTCACAATTCTGCGAAAATTGTATTAAAGTAAAGAACATTTAATTATAATAACATTTAAAGCTCATCTTGATGTAAAACCTATATTTTTTACAATATCTGTTGAGACCATTACCACAATTTATGCACAAATTAGCCCATAATGATACAATTTTTTTTTTGCATTTTCCCAATAAGAGAATTTGTTTAAACTTTCTAAACACATAGTTTAACATATGTAAAAACAAACTGTCCAATAAAAATATAAGGTCCCCATGCTTGTTTAGAAATTTATTTTGAAACCCTACCCCTTTGCTAAAAGGCCAAGTATTGTATGAAATTATATAGATATGGTATATTTTCCTTTTTTGTTATGTTCCTAATAACTTCCTAGGCACTTATTTGAACATATAATAAAACAACATATGCAATTAAAATTATAGGTCACCATGCATATTGAGATTTAATATTGGTTTTTGGAACCCTACCATTATGCTTAATTTTTTAATTTTGTTTTAATTTTGACAAAATGCTATATTTTTTCTATTGTATGTATGTTTCTAATAATAGGCATTTATATAAATAAAGAAAATAAAAAAAATATAAAAAAAAAATTAAAAAATTTAAAAATTAAAAAAAAGAAGAAAAAAAAAGAAAGAAAATCCATCAATAGTATTAGAAGAGAAGTCGCCCAAAATGCTGCGCATGAAAAACTACAGAAAATGCCTTTAATAGAAGGAGATTACTGTTTGCATTCATGTATACTGAAACAGTATTAAAAGAAAAGGATACATATAAACTAATAGTATTTTAGAAATCAACATATTGTTTGACGGCCCATAGACATATTATCGTACGTTATTTCGAGCCGGCCCCAAAACGGAGGCGAAGGATCAGGAAACCGTTCCGTTCTCTTTCATTCGAATATATTCTATGGAAAGAACTGTAACTAATGTTGTTATTTCAATCGATTTGCATATGTTGATACTAATAGTTTGATATTTAATGCATATCTTGTAACATATCTGAAATAAAATAGTATTAACGTTTTAATATATGCTGTGGTCATAGCATATCTAGACTGGCGGATAAGTAATTAAGGCTCAAATAAAGCGTTTACTCGTGGGCCGATATTAATATATCCTATGAAAAGTGCAAAACTTTTAAGTTTTAACTCCAATCTGTTGTGACAGACGTATATTACGTTCTTATTCATAGCGCAGTCATAATATGGGTGGTGGATACACCTCCCCACCACCCACACCGACACACACCGATCTATATTTAAATGGTCATATGATGATGCATGCTGCTCATCTCAATCCCAACTCCCCACCTACCTATCATCAAGAGGGTTTAAATGTGTGTGTTTGGCATACGTTTTCCCATGTCAGTTATCACCCACACCCTCTACACCAACGCCAGTTTCCCCTCTTTCCTAAATATGTTCTTAAACATACACTTTCTCATTTGTTCATATTGTTTATGGCTATATATATCTCTGCCTGTATTTTAATGAAATGTCCGCTACATGTTGTGTTGTTCTCTGAAAGGCGAAAGCTTTTGTTTATAAAAAAGACTTAAATAGTGAATGTTCACAATATTTAGCCAAAATGCCTGATGAAGTAGAACTATTTTAACCCCGAGATGCCCTACCTTGACTATGTAGATGAGGGTTTCATATCGTATACATATAACACATAATGCCTCGAAGCAGAAGAGACACATTGCTATGTATCAACACTTCATCATTAATGGGTTACAACAGGCTTTTCATGAGGGTCTAGGGTCCCACTTGCAATTGCCAAATAATGATATGTTCAATTATAAAGGGCCAAACCATAATGAATACATTTTAAAAAGATCCAATATTTATAAAAAAAATCATTGTTCACTGTAATATATACTATCATAGGTTACGCACTGTGTTAATTTAAGTATTTTGAGCCCGATTTCATTCAATATGTATGATGAATTTAATGTTTAGACCTGAAAAACGAGGCGCTTACACCACATTTTGAGTAATATGACGATTGTATTATCAATTGGATTTTTTAAGGCGTTTTGATTCTTTTAGAAAAATACTGATATACCCCTTTTAAGACTTAAAACTCAGTTTGGTTCATTGTTACCGTTTTCACTGATACTGATATCAGATTTCATTGTAAACATTCAGAAAAATAGTTTCTTTATTATAAATATTATGAAAATCTCATACATTTTCATGCTACAATGGTCAGAACTGTAACTAATATTGGAATGACTTGCAGTTCAATCCATTTGCATATATTTAATACATATATTGTAACATAAATTCAATAATATATATTTAAAGTTCAATTGTTCAAATGCATATTACTAAAACTATAAAAAAATCTGCGTCTTTATTCAATAACACCCATTTCAGTGCAATTTCCTTTTCTGCTACAAGTCAATTTAATTTGTATTTGTGTTAATGAGAACATTAGAAAATCTATCCCATCTAACAATGTCTTCGTGAACAACACCTGAATGATAGGAAGATTGAATCCAGACTGTGTCTCCTTTAGCAGGCACAGCCACACCTGTATCGGGGGTACAGAGGTATTTGCCAGCATTATAGTCAGACGTTGTTGCTGTAAAAATAGACATGCATACATATATATATATTTTATAGAGAATCAATAGTGCTCTCTGTCCCTTCAAATATCTTGTTACACAAATTAAGATCAGAATCATTTTTAATACCTTCTCTGCAAGGTCCACACATTTTAAGACATGTTCTACTACACGTCACTTTAATTTGTATTGGTGTGGATGAGCACACCAGAGAAGCTGTTCCATCTGTAAAAGCCTTGTAAAACAACACTTGCGTGGGAACATTTAATCCATACTTTGTCTGTTTTAGACAGCACAGCCACACCAGTACCTGTTGTACAGGGGTGGCTACCAGCATCATACTGAGTCGTTGCTCCAATAGCAATATCTGCAGCTACTATATGGACATTTGCATAGCTAGATCTAACACACATTTGTACAGTGAAGAGATATTTCCCAGCGTGTGGAGCTGTGAAAGTATCCTGCGCCTGTGTCGTATCCCCTACCAATGTTGGTGACAGTCTCCGTGTATCTTATCAAGTCTCCGCTAGAGGGACCGGTGTTTGCTACTGATTTGGCTTTAAACACTACTGTCGGAGTGGCTAGTTCAGCTGCAATAGAAACAAGTGAAACCTCTATAATAACTGATGTGTTTTTTCCAACAAATTCAAGTGTTTGAGTGTAGCGTCACATTGCGGGACATAAATCAAAGTGAATATGTGATAGCTCCTACTTTTAAAGGTTTTTGAACGATTTAATAACCTGTTGTATGACAGTCGAGAGTGACAATTCTTAGCTAAAAAACAATTCAAATGTATGTTACACCTTTAAAATAAAATTGGAGAATAAAAATAGTTAAATAGTTGAGTTCCTGTTAATTGCAATTAATATATTATTAACTATCCTGTTAACAATGTCATAATCAGGTATCAATACAGTTGATAGAATGATAGAAACAAGTGGTGTATATATATTAGATTATGTGTTTTCCCCAACACATACCAGTGTCTCTGTATAGTGTCCCATTGCGGGACATTAAGGACATTAATCAAAATAAATTTGGGATAACTCCTACTTTTTGTTTAACAATTTCATTTCCAGTTGTATGACAGTTAAGGGTGACAATTATTAGCTACAATACAACTCAGTTCTTTGTAACACGCTTAATTTGAGAATACAAATAGATAATAGTTGCGATCCTGTTAATTAAGAAATGCGTAGTAATTAAATCACGAGTGCGTGAGCACGAGTGATTTAATTACTCGCATCCGAACGACTAACTGTGTTTTATTCACCGATAAAATACAGGTACGTATTTATTATTTCGATTCTAACACAACAATAACCCCATTGTTTACGCTATTGTGGGGGCACTATATATTATCTCGGAGGTCAAGGTAATCAGGCTGCTATGTTTACAGCTGTTCCATTGGGTGCCCCGTATGCAAAGTTCTGCGTTTCAATTCACTAGTAGTCACGCGACAAACAATTAAATCATTGCTTACGTCATATAGCTTGCGCTGTATGACGTCAAACGTTCTCAGCTTGTTCAAGATGCTTATTCATGTTATATGTACTGATGCATATGATGGGTTTATATCGGGTGTGTGCACGGTTTGGGATTATCGCAAGTTTGTTGTAATTAGCATTTCATTAAAATTACTGTTGAGTTTGTCTTCGTGACGTATATTTACCAAGTGACATCATGTTACGTGAAGCTTCCAACGGATGAAATATACGCGGGGAATTAATGGAACAGCTGTATTTTATCGTAGAATAAAATACAGCTGTCTCTCTTCTTTGCGTATATGAAAGACTGCGCAGGTCGTGTTAGAATTGTACTTAATATATCATTAACTATTTTGTTAAAAAACCCATAACCAGGTATATACAACAAATTGAGCCTAATACATGATTGTGGGGAGTAAAAAAGAGAATAAAACCTAGACGTAATTCAACGAAACATCCCACAGCAGACAGCCCTTCACTTCCTATCACTGATAGTGAAAAAGGGACAGCAGACATAGGTTATTCATTGAATTAAAGATAAGTATGAAAGAAAAGTAAAGCATGTGCTTATTGACAATATAACAACCGTTTATATAAAGATAGTATGCAGACATTTGATCTTGTTGACTGCAGTTTCCTGACACTTTATAAATGCCAGTTAAGTTTTGTTTATATCGCCCTGTTTCTCCATCAGATCCTGGGAGAACCGACCAACTTGTTGTTGAAAGTTTGACAAAACTGCATCCAACTTGGCTTTCTGTCCTTCCATTTATTGTTGAATGGAATCTTTCAGTTTATCTAGTGTGTCAGTCCGTGCAATCTCTGCCTCATTTATTACGGAAATGGATTTTTCAATTTTGTCCGTCGTTTCCACTTCTGCATCTTTAAAGTCAGAGATCTGCTTTTCCATTTCATTATCCCAAACTTGCATTTTGTGTTCGAGGCGTACTAACTTTTCAAGAACTTTTTCTTCGAAATGATATTTAGAGCACTCGGGCTCCTCGTGTATTCGTGTTTCAGCCATCATTAATACTGCCAGCATAAGGTACACAAGCTGGTAAAGCATGGTTCCCTGTAAATATGTCACGTTATCCTCTTATTTGGTGTCAAGTAACAAACGATCATATAGTGAATATGTAAATTATGTAAGTGTATTCATCCAGTCTCAAAGTAATCACAATTGTCAATGTCCAATGTTGTCAATGCAATTCAATATTAAATAAAATACAATGACCAGAGTATTTAAACAGCTAACTCAGACTTAACCAACGGAGTCCTAACAATGCCCACAGAACCGAACTCTCTCTTTAAACTCAAAACTCTCTCTCCAAACTCACAAAATCCCTGGGATCGCTATGTCTGTATTTATACCATTTATTCAGACAATCACTAGCGCCATATGTCCTATGAGGTTATCCATAAATTATGTCATATGCTTAACTTATAGTTCTACGTAGTTTGATCATTGGCAATTTATAACGGTTAATGGTTCTGCGTAGTTGGAATAAAATATAATTTATATTTCTGATGCTTACTATGTCATGTCAATCAAATGACTATCTACAGGCGAAACTAGGTTATTATTTTCAATGCTGACGAATATAAACATACTTACTTACCATCTCAAATGTCATTAAACATTGATGAGTGTTGGCAAACAAATATGAAATGTCACGGCTTGGCATGTTAAAATTAAGGACCTATTTCGACCTATTGATTGTATTTGAGGGGTTGGGCGGATATAGAAAAGTTGTATAGCCTATTATTTTACTGTAAATCATAGTTGGACATAACAATGCATGAGAGAATGGTGTTATTCAGTTTTGTTCAGATGATGCGGCCCTCCCAATGCATCTTTATAAGCCAACACATTAAAATATGAAAGGAGGCTTTTCATTAGTTGTGTTTTTGTTTTATTTTTGTTCTAAAATAATGAATTATCAAAACGGTTTTGTATTTAACACAACTAACTTGTTAATTTTTTGTATTTTCTTCTTTATAAAAGTAAAGTTCAAAGTAGTATATACTGCTTTACCCAAGAATTGATATTGTTCAATATAACAATGTTGTTCAAAGGAACACAAACATTACTAGGGCCTCAATACATGTACCTTAGCTAATCAGTCATACATCATGTAAGCAGTAAATAAGCAAGCCTTCTATGATTTGCCATTGATCATGTAGGCTTGAGAAATCGGTCCTTAACATATATGATACATAATAAAACATATATTCAAAGGTTCACTATGTTACAAATGCCTTGCTATTATTATAGTTTTTAATTTTACAAATAATGTATCCGGCTCACTGGAAAGATAGTCAATGATTGCATTGGCTAAATATGTGACTTTTATACTAATTCCTAATACCACACTGGGTCTGAAACCGTCAACACTGTCAAACAAGGGTCTAGCTGGTGTATTCACGTTGTCTCTAATCTCTCAGTTTAAAATGGGATAATGAATGGACTATATTTAGTATGGTCTGAGCCGCATAAAAAGGGAACAACGTTTTTGTGTTTCTCTCCCACGGTTGAAAACCATCCATACAAGTAGACGTTAGATTATTATATTCACCTGTTTATCTATGATTGAGATAATATCTACACATATTTGGTAACACTAGCTTCCTGTAATTATTTTACTTTTTAATATGCGATATAGTTGAAATATTCAAGTAGGTACTGATTTGCCCTGAGTAATGGAAAATGAAAATAATTTAACAAAACCCACTTAGAAATGTTTAATTTATGATGAATGCCTTAATATTAATATTGCATAACAATTTCTGAACAACGCTGTGACTTAATTTCTGGACTAGGTCACTACTACTGTACTGGTAACAGCGATAATTATCATATAATAATCATAAAAATTATTCACAAATTGTTTTTGTAAAAACGGTTGACACTACTTTTAATTATACAATTTAAATAGTCAGATATAGTCACATCGGGCCATTTCATATCCCCATGTTTTCTTGTATTTCGTTTCAGTAAGCTTTCATTCGCGGAAAATACATGCTCATTTTATATATACATATAACATCAATTCCACTGGATAGCGCTTTCTCGGATAAATGAAACTGAGCAGGTCACACCCATAAGTGAAAATATGCCACTATAAATACTTACTGTAACATATAAATCGGCTATATTATTAATATTAATATTAATGTATATTAATATATAGTAATAAATATTAAGAATTGCTACTATCGTTGATAAATATCAATCTATTATATAAAATACACATTGGTTAGTTAACATATTTAGCGCTATAATGTATTATTACTGTTATGTACAAACATATGTTACTTAGTGATTGCGTATGTGTTAATGTGTAAATACGATGATGTAAATATGTTGATTTATGCATTTCATCTATATATTTGTGTTCTAGAATTATCGTTTGTATAATAGCTCTGTGTGTATCATTGTTTAATTATGCTCTCCTAAAAATGGAGGAAATAACGAGTACTACCACCACTACTTTATTTGTTCTAATTTGAGTTTTATGATTGAGGGAAAATGTCTTTCATTTTTTAAACATAAAGTTGAACATGCGGGTAGTCAAAGAACTGTTTGGTGGTGGACCCTTTTACAGTTCACCACTATGCTTTCCTCTTTAATTGTACGATGACCGGACATGCTGTGGACCCAATGATGATGCCTACCTAAAGCCCATTGGGACGGTGGCATTTGGTGTTTGTCTATGACCTTTCTTGTCGTGCCCTTAATGGTTTATTCTCTTGTTGCTCTGGCGTCTGCCAAGTCACTGAGTACCTTCATTGTGGCTTTCTAGGCTATTGTTTTTTTGTATTATATCTACACGAGCATATTTGTGTTTTACTTTTATTGCCTATTGATGCTGACTTGTTGGTTAGAGATTAGATCATAGCGGGGATTTCTTTATTTACACTGTCCTGTTTTAATAGGATGACAGTAGGGTAAGTGTAAGGTTTGGTGCACCCTAGAACCGGTTTAAACCCCCAGTGGCCTACATTGCCAATGACCGTTCCAAGGCGATAGCCCTATTGTCAACCCTTTTGTGTTTGTGATGTCGTTTGCATTTATTATTACTTTTGCCTTCTTGTTTGTCTGTTTGCGTGTTTGTTTCTGTGTTTTGTGATTGACTGTCCTCCTTGAATGTTACTTTCCCTGTCCGATCTTTTTATATTTCTTTCTCTATCTCAGGCTGCAATGGGAGAGGACAAAACATGTACTTTGTTATTCTGGTTTATATGTGTTATTCTGGTTTCCACTTTTCATATGAATGGTTGTTAGTGTTATTCTGGTTCCCACTGTTCATATGACTGTTTGTATGTTTTATTCTGGTTCCCACTCTTCATATGAATTATGTCATTCTGATTCCCCTTGTTCATCTAATTGATTGTATGTGTTATTTAGTTTCCCGTTGTTCATATGAATGGTTGTATGTGCTATTCTGGTTCCCACGGTTCATATGAATGATTGTAAGCGTCATTCTGGTTCCAACTGTTCATATGAATGTTTGTATGTGTCATTCCGGTTCCCCTTGTTCATCTGAATGATTGTATGTGTTATTTAGTTTCCCGTTGTTCATATGAATGGTTGTATGTGCTATTCTGGTTCCCACTGTTCATATGAATGCTTGTAAGCGTTATTCTGTTTCCCACTGTTCATATGAATGTGTCTATGGGTAATACTCATAACATATATTGTTGTTACATATGTAACTAGGCACACTCGCGATGGTTGATACCCGTAATGTAAATTATTGTTACATATGCACATTCAAGATTGGATATATCCATAGCATATACTATAGTTACATATGTATATGCTATGGATATTGCCAATCTTGAATGTGCATATGTAACAATAATTTACATATGTAACTATTCATACTCGAGATAGGTGATATCCTTAACATATATTATTGTTACATATGTAATTATGTACACTTGAGAATGGTGATATCCATAACATGTATTATAGTTACAAATGTAAATATGTACATTCGAGATGAGTGATACCCATAACAAACATTATTGTTACATATGTAATTATGTACACTTGAGAATAGTGATATCCATAACATATAGTATTGTTACATATGTAAGTATGTACACTTGAGAATGGTGATATCCATAACATGTATTATTGTTACAAATGTAAATATGTTCATTCGAGATGAGTGATACCCATAACATATATTATTTTTACATATGTAACTTTGCACATTCGAGATGGACGATATCCATAACATATGTTATTGTTACATATGTAATTATGTACCCTTGAGACGGGTGATATCCATAACATATGTTATTGTTACAAATGTAAATATGTACATTCGAGATGAGTAATACCCATAACATATATTATTGTTACATATGTAACCCTGTACACACGAGATGGGTGATACCCATAACATATGGTATTGTTACATATGTAACTATGAACACTCGAGATGGGTGATACCCATAACATATATCATTGTTACATATGTAACTATGCAACCTCAAGATTGGTGATATCCATAACATATACTATCGTTAAATATACAATTATGAACACTAGAGATGGGTGGTATCCATATCATATATTATTTTCACATATATAACTATGCATACTTGCAATGAGTGGGTGTCGAAGATAAATGGATAACGCGAATGACGTGAATCCGTAGGACCCGTGTTCAAGACTCAACAGTGTCATTGATTTTCGTAGATGTATTACTGGGCACGACACTTTACCTCAGCCTCGTCCGTCCTTCGAATTAATTCGTAAATCGGGTGGCCTTTTGTTTTGGGGTCTATCCTCCGAGCACGTTAAAGACACTATGAATCTATTCTATGATAGGGTAGGTTTTCGGATTCCAGTATCTTTCCCCTGTCCCTGGAGCGGATCTTAATAACTATAATATGTTTATGACCCGTTTAACAACACTCAATTCAAAATAGGTGACACCTACAACAGAATATAGTATTCTTACATATGTAACTGCGCACATCATAATGGGCGATACAATAACATATATTTGCATATATAAATATAATTACCAAAATTAAAGCATGCATCACGGAGTTATCTCCCATGATTGTGTAAATTGTTGTTCAGCTTGTTTACGCCATACCTTTCCCATTATACATGCCTCCACTAGGGAGCGAACCCACGTGGGGCAGAGATCTGTAACTCTAAAGCATCAAACTGACCGAGGAATATAAGAACAACAAAAGCTAGAAGCTTCCAGTGGTATTTCTTCAGTAAACTTGAGTTCAACTTAACTAGAGCAAGTCGATGGCGCCTGATCGCATATCTCGCACTCTATCTATCTATCTATCTATCTATCTATCTATATATACTGCATCACCCTCTTTCGAAGATTATGTGCAGGTGCGCGTCTGTGCAGTGTGAGTAAGATAAAAGGGGTAAAAGAAGTCTTAAAAACAGGTGAAGGTGAAATAAAGATAATAGGCTTAACTGTTAAAAGTCTGAGCAAGACAAAGTGATTTTTAAAAGATAAAAACAGCGATTCTTGTTTAAGGCATGGAGTGGGAGACGGTGCAAACGGCCAATTTGAATGAATCCAAACTTGGAAGCTTTGCTATGTCTGCTGGCAGTCTGTTCCACTGTACAATGGCGAGCGGGAAAAATGAATACTTATAGTAGTCAGCAGAGGTGTGAATCTGTCTATAAGCCAGGGGATGGGACTGTCGTGATATTCTCGTGGGTTGCGTGACATATGGTGGCATTTCTATGGCAACAAGTCCATATATGATTTTGTAGAGGAGACATAATCGGGAGTCACTACGTCGGTCTTCTAATGATCGCCAACCTAGGTCACTGAGCATGTATGAAACACTGGCGTAATACGAGTAGTTATTTAGCGTCCAGCGAGCTGCTCTGCGCTGTACCATCTCTAACTTGTTTATATTTGTCTTAGTATATGGACTCCATACAGGGGAGGAATATTCAAGTAAGGGGCGCACAAGGGTCTTGTATGCTACTTCCCGTATATCTTTATTTTGTGATCTTATGTTTCGCTTTACAAAACCTAAAGTCCTATTTGCAGTGGATGTTGTTCTTTGGATGTGGTCATTCCAGGTGAGGTTGCTGCTGATGTCAATTCCAAGGTACATGGAACTACTTACCGTTTCCAGGATCTGGCCGTGGAGGATATACTGGGATGGTATTGGAGTTCTTGAGCGTGTTATATGTATAGTAGTACACTTACCTGGATTGAACTCCATGTCCCAATCAGTTTCCCACTGTTCCATGCGGTTTAGGTCCTTTTGTAGGACTTCAGCATCTTGGAGGTTTGTAACTGCTAAATAGAGTGCTGTATCATCAGCAAAGAGCCTCACCTTTGATTTGATGTTCTCTGGCAGGTCGTTGATGTACGCAAGGAATAATATAGGCCCTAGGACTGATCCCTGTGGTACTCCAGAAGTGACTGGAACTTCTGAGGACTTGTCATTTTCAAGGATGACTGTTTGTGTTCTGTTGGACAAGAATGCCCTAATCCATTGATGGATATAACCTCTGATGCCGAACTGGTGCAGCTTAAATAGGAGCTTCTCGTGACTTACCTTATCAAATGCTTTACTAAAGTCTAGTAAGATAAGGTCTGTTTGTTTGCCAGTTATGGCGTTTCTTGAAAGTTCCTCGACCAGCATTACCAGTTGGGTTTCACATGACCGCTTAGAGCGGAATCCATGTTGCAAATCATAGAGAATGTTATTCTGGTCTAGATGTGAAACAAGGTTTGTAGTGATTATATGCTCTAATACCTTACAAAGGATACATGTCAAGGAAATTGGCCTGTAATTTGAGGCTAGACCTTTATCACCTTTCTTGAATAGGGGGCATACATTTGCATCTTTCCAGTCCTTGGGTACTGTACCTGTATCAAGAGAACTCTGAAAGATTACCTTTATGATGGGGGCAATGGACTCACGGAGATGTTGAAGGACTAGTGGTTTTAGCCTATCTGGTCCTGCGGCCTTGTGGGGGTTTAAATCTTTAAGTAATTTCAGGATTCCATTGTCTGAAATAATAATGTCTGGCATAATGGTATACTTACTGATGTTTTTTTCTGGAATTGAGGAAGGAGATAGCCTACCTGTGTCTACTTGGTTCTGGACCGCAATTTGGGCAAGTTGTGCTAGACTAAGCGGGGATTTAGGCGTGAAGGCGGACTGAAATTGCATGTTTAAAACATCTGCCTTTTCTGTATTTTCTGTGTACAGCTTACCTCTTTCAAATAGTGTCACGTATTAACTTTAGAGCCAGTGATAACACAGTGGAAGCTTAATGTCAGTATTATTTTTGTTATGAAAATATTTTATTTTTCAATTTGCACAAGTATACGATAACAAACATATTTAAAAAGACCAGTACATTTTCGAAATACATGTTTACATTATATAACTCAACAAAACACATGTTTTTTTATACATTTGCGTCTCTCGAAAAATAAGATTATATTAGATGTGATAGGAGATGTTAGGCTGTTAGAACGGTAATGAAAGGACAGTATAGATGAAAAGAATAGCAGAGAGGAATAGAAGTGTACAACCACGAGTTGTTTTAAACGGGGTCAGTCCTGAGCTGTAAAATGTTTCAATTTATCGTTGTGTTGTCTTATTTTTTCCCTAGATAGTTTCTACGTGCATATTATAAAAATCAAAAAGAATTGCATTTGCAATTTTACATTTATGCAAAAAGGTGTTTGTTGGGAGAACTCGCATTATATGTTTATACTGGAATGTTCTAAGTTTAGTGTCAATTAAGCATTCAAACGGTATAATGTGAATTAGTTCCAGTTTAAATTCGTAAATGTTTCGTCCCATTTTATAAGAGGTTTTACAGCGAGATCGTTCAATAACATATGTTATGGGTATTACGTCTAATTTGCTTATTATATTATATAGCTTTATTTGCATGCTCTGTTTCTTTTAACAGTGTTTTTTCAATATCAATATTGTTTCTAGTTTCTGTTTGAATTGATTTCTTCCACCTCTTTGTTATGCTTTGTATGATATATATATATTGTATAATATTGAAGAAACTTAGAGTTGATTAAATTAAAAACCGTTTTTAAATGATCGAATGTGTAGAATGTTTTAACCCTAGTATTATAAAACTGTTCGATGTATTATATACCTTTAATATCCCATGTTTTTGTATAAAGCACTTTCCCTCTGTGTTTAATATAAGTATTGTTCCATATAATTTGTCTCGAATATTGATCAATATTTTCCCTAAAATTTATTGTTGACTATGATTCAACTATTTGCGATAAAAATGGTAATTTAAGAGTTATTGTTTTTATATCAGTTGTAGTAAAATTGCTTTCAAACAATGTTTTTCCTCCACATTTATAAATTTATAAATTTCTTTCATGTATATTGCCTTCAAATCACCGTGGTCGTTAGAATCCAGAAGTCTTTTAATCCAGCCTGCTTTTATTGAATTTATAAATAGTTTATATCAATCATTTTGAACCCCCCACCCATTTTTATAATCTTCAATTATTGTGTTTCTGTTTATTTTATTGGGTGAAATAAAAACCAAAATGTTTGAATTTTTATGAGTAGGTAAACCCATAAAAATTCAAACATTTTGTTTTTCATTCGGTTAATACAAACTGCATTTGGACTCTCTAGAGGATATATGAATTTGGGTAGTGCAAATGTTTTAATAACCAAATATTTTAATAACGGTTATTTTTTCCAATTATTGATAAACAATATTTTTTCCAAAGTTCTAAACAATTGCTGAATTCATCTATCTTTGGTATAAGGTTTTCCTGGTGGCATTTTGACCTATCATTTGTAAAAACAATTCCCAGTGTTGTTGCTTTATAGTTTGTCCATATAAAGTGTTTATTTTTGCAATATTTTTCATCTGTATTTTTGAGTGAGCCAACACGCAATATTACCGATTTGTATATTTCTAACTTGAGTCCTGATGTCCTGATGTCATCTATTAGTCTAATTAAAGATTTAAATGTTTTTCTTCGAACCATCTAGTATGAAAGTGGCATCATCTGCAAAAGCTGTATTTTTAATTCTGTATTAGCCATTTTTATACATTTTTCTTTTGTTTTCTGTTCTAATTGCTTTATAAAGAATCTCAATTACAACTAAGAAAATATAAGGTGACAGTGTCTTACTCCTCTTTTTTTGTATTTGAAAAAGTCAGATATGTGTCCGTTGTTTGATACACAACTTTGGGCAACTCTGTAAAACAGTTTAATCCAATTAACAAGCGATGTTCCAAAATTGAAATATGTTGAACATTGTGAAATAAAATCATGATCTAAGCTATCAAATGCCTTTTCGAAATCATTTCCTGGTAAACTGTCTCCGTTGAAATAGTCGATTATTTCAAATACTGTTATTATATTCTCTCCTATGTATCTCCCCTTTTATAAAACCTGTTTGACTATTTTCTATAAGAGTGTATCAAACCTTTTTTATACGGTTAGCTATACATTTTGTCGCGATTTTATTGTTGACATTTAATAAACTAATTGGCCTCCAGTTCATAAGTGAAGTTAAGTCTTTGAAGTGTTATAATACCTAGTTTTTGAATTGTAGTTAAATTTCCACATTCCGAATAATTTATTGATTTAATATAAAATTCCTTAATGTCGTTCCAGAATAGTTTCTTTAGGCAACGATAATAATTATACTACTCAAAGTTTGCTAAGCACCAAATCGTGTTGGCGTTTCGCGCTTAATACCTACGCCTGCAAAGCCCAGGCCCAAGGGAATGACCCGCTGAGCTGATACAAAACCCGTTAAAAACCTACTGACCCTTGAGGCAACGATAATATATACACGAGTTCACACCCTTAATATAAGCAGGAAGTTATTGTACTTTTTTGTGTAAAACCACTCATTGACAAACATCAGATATATATACTAATTTCTAACTGATTATCCATCCCCACCACCCAAGATGACCCCGGGCATTTTCTTACGTCAGTGCACTTGTCTTGCAATAGTATTTAATTTGATATGCAACATAACCTTATTTGGAAACAATGATTTTTGACCCGTCACCCCATCAAGTCCAGCTCCCGAGGGCATAACCCAGGGGGGCTGGCAAACAAACTTTAATATATGTATTGACCCTCGAGGCTACGGTAATACATACTCAATTTCAAACATATTCCGAAGTTTTAAGTTCGTATCTGTAACGATGTAGAAAGAGATCAGTGCGGGGATAAATAAAATATATTTGTATAAACATTTGAATATATATATTAAAGGAAAAAAGTAACGCAACTCGGAAAATTCCGCTATATATTGTATTTATATTATGCTGTTGTTAATCGAATGGTACATGCCTACATTAGACCTTTCCTTTCGAACAAATGCCTAAAACAACACATAACACACCAAGTTCTATCAAGTCAAAGTTTCAGTAGTAATAGAGTACGCATTTAGTTCAAGCAGGTAAGCAAATTTAGGATAAAACATTTAGCAATGTCTATACATTAAATAAAGTACTGAAATCGATCAAATTGTCAAAGCGGTACTTCAACATTTATGAGTTTCGTGTTACAAAGTGATCTGTGATTACAATCATAATATCTACAACAGCACAGTTTTGTCCTTTTTCTAACTGCAACTGTTTTCATATGAAACATCTTGGGATTTGTTTTGAATATTACGGGTAATGAACTGTGCATTATATAAATAATAAAGCGGAAATTCCCGAGTTGCGTTTCTGTTTTTCCTAAGTATATATTAGACAGAGACACCTGTTTGCATACATGTATACTGTAACGGTATTAAAAGAAAACCACATATATGAACTATTTTTGGAAATTAACATATTGAATTGGCGTTTAACGGCCCATCGATTATCGTAGGTTTTTGCGAGCCGCCCAAGACGCGAAAGATCCAGGAACCGTTTTTGTTATTTATCGTGTTCGGCGATTTCCAAATTTCACCTTTCATACTTTTTTTTATATATATATATCACAGTAGCGTTGCCTGTGCAGTGTGGCTAAGGGTAACCGTCTCCCCGTGCTTGCAGTCAGAACTTTTATTCATTCCTGAGATCGCTGAGCCCAATATTTATTTCCAGGTATCGGTGGTATGTAGGACCCTCGAATGTAGTAAAAGTCACATAATTATGTGAAAATGGTGACAAATGTTAAAAAGACTGAAAGTCACGAATGTCAAAAAATCTAATATTTTAAGTTAAATGATAAACATTGTTAATTTCTTTTTATGGTGTAATAACCCCCACCTTTTTCCAACATTTTAATCAATATTGTCATTTTAAATAACACACTTATTTCATCTGTATATGTTTTCCAGTTTTTATTTTTCCTCCCAGTTGTCCCTTCTTCCTGTTTATAACTGTATGGACATAAGGCATACATATTGGATGCCTTTTAAAATCATACAACATGTTTCATACGTGTGTGTTATTTGTTTTCTTGAATCAGTAAACTATCATAATTATCATTTATTCATATATGGTAATTTAGAACTATGATGTCATAGTTCTCAAAATGGCGGTTTCCATATCCGTTTCAAAACAACCTTCAAATGATCATATCTTCTTTGTTTATCATCCTATTTTAATAACTCTTTAACCTTTTTCCCGATTTTTTCAAAACGCTTTGCTATCTCCGTCATAGAAGAGCGTTGCACAAATTCAAATTCTTGCTTCAATTTCATATAATGTTTTAGCTGTCAGATATGCATAATATTAAGTAAATATGATAACACTGCAATACAAATTTATGGTGGGGTAAGCTGGAATCAGTTTCACACAGGTTGATGGTTTTGAATTTATCCATTTATATGAAAAATATGTACTTCACGTCCGAATAAATTGTCTATACTATAAATAGTTGGCGACATGTAAAATACCCTTACATAAGTGTTATTATTATTATTATAATTATTATTATTATTACAGCTAATAAAGAACATGTACCGTCATATGTGTAAATATACAATTATTTAATACGTATAAGATAACTAATTGTCGTATATAATAAAATGCTAATGGCAGGGGAATTTATCAGATCAAAGCTCTTGTAATTAGTATGACTGTGGTACAGGTTTCTTAGTAGGAACTCCGTTATTCCGTACTAAGTAAATTGCAGAAATATTAAAGAGACTACCTATATGTTTATGTCGACCAATGATAACTGTAAGCATTACTCGGTCATAAAGAGGAGTATGAAAGAACGTAAAATACATTTACCAAATCATGTAATACCAGTTATTGCTAATAACAACGACCATCTGAACATAGTGAATGTTTACATTTTCATTTGTTTTGGTTAAGATATTAGTACGGACATATCCGGATCGTTTTATCGTTTATTATAGGAAGTCTTCTGAATGGTTTTGTTCATGTCCGAGCCAAGCCAATAGCCAGCGAATGTAATAAAAGGTAGGGCAGACATTTATTCAAATGTTATTACATACTAAATTACAGAAAAGGAATATAAAAGAGAGTATGATAATGGACCTTTGGAAACGGCCGAAAACGACACATACGAAATATTGCAGTCTCGGTTTGATTGAGACTGTTCATATGTTTCTTCACAGAATACTCATATGATAGCGATGTTTTACATAATGTTCAGTAATACTGAGTACATGTGTTTAAAGTCTCAAGAGACTGGAGGCGATCTGGAAGGGTGATTGGTGTCAATCAAAATACAAATGAAAACCGTCCTAGTATGCTTCATGTTCATATGAAAATATTGGATGACTGAGTTTGTTTTCGTTGCTAAATCATATACGTCATATGTTAAATCATATCACGTGTATTATATGATTTTTTTAAGGTGACTTATAGGTCTATTGGTCCGCGTGTTATATCCATAATGTATATTTAAATATTATGTTGGAACTTATACACATGCCACTATATTAAATAATATACTTACATACATACATACTAGTTTAAAAGGGCGGTTATATTGCTAACCGTTGTACATAAAATTCATATAAAGTCTACTATCAGCTTTATATCGCCATATGCATTAATATTAATGACTGTACCGGATCAAAAACTAGCCGAGTCGTCTAGTTCTTTAGACTAGTTCATTAACAATAATTAAACCGTACGGATAATTGTCCTAGTTTAGTGTATATGTACTTTGAATATGAAATTGAAACGCATTGTGATTGTATTCGTATTTGTAGTTGATCCATGCTTCTTCCAGATATCATCCATTCCCTTTCATATGTTATATTAAAATATCGTAGATATAGGTAGAGTCTGGCCGATATCATATTCGTGCTTTAAAGTAGGTTTGGAACTAGTAGTTATAAAAGCCGAAGAGAAATTTTCTAAATGTTGCATTCAAGGACCACAGTCAAAAAACAAACACTCATAGGGACAAAGAATAATTAAGATGAATAAAAGGCAAGATATTACATCACAGACATAAAGGGTTGACAACAGGGCTACTGTCTTGGAATGTCAATGGCAAAAAGGCCGGGGTTTTGACCAGGTTTCATGGTGCACGACACCTCATGCTTACCCTATTGCCATCCCAATAAAGTGGGACAGTGTAAATAAGTCCCCAGCGTTGGCAAAAAGGGCCTCTGGGAGTTTAAACAGTATTCTAGAGTGCACCTTACACTTAATCTTGCATTCCGGTGTTGTGTTCATTATCGACTGATATCGAAATTATTACTACAGCCTCGTTTGCACGTGAAGCAAATCGTTATTACATTTGTGATTTTATTTTTTGACATTTGTGACTTTCAATTCTCTTTACATTTTCGAACTTTTGTTTTACATTTGTCACAAAACATTTGTTTACATATGTCATCAATTGTGTTACATTTGTTGCATGTTTTTACATACGTGACATTTTTGTTTTTAACATTTGTCACCATTTTTACATATGTGACATTTATTTTACGTTTGCGGTTCCTACAGGTGCTACTTTCTCAAATACTTACCGTAAAAAGAAACGTAAACTATCAACATATCGACTTTTTTCCATAAGATATACTTACGAGGTGGTCGTTACCTTCATTGAAGTATTTTATAGTGTGGTCGCATGCTTAAAGTAAGAGAAAACATTCGCAACCATAGATTCGTGATAAATAATGCACTAAAACATAATTTTGGAACATTTCAATTATTTTTGTTTTCTTACTTTAATTTCGAATAGGTGGTTCCACTACTCCAGGCTTTAAATATTCTGAGTATTGTTTAATCACACTTAGGATATGCTGCCTGCTTTATAATTTAGTCTTTTATCGTGACTGTTATTTGCGATAAGCAGGCTTCATAACTTCTGTTACCTACTAAATTTCAATTTGTTTATTTCGCCCATTGTTTTCTCGTTTAGGGTTAAGCGTTTTGTTAGAAACAGCGACCATACGCCGTTGGACATTTAATGGTACGAAAATACCTCATTGCTGGTTCCATGTTCACCGTCATATGCATACCATCTTCGGGATGGCTAAAATATCTGTACTATTGACATTTTAAATATTGAGTTCTGCTCAACCCGGGGCTAGAGGGCGTGACCGGTAGCAAATCTGGCCACCCTTCAATTATTGGTATACGATTCTGGTGACATTACAGCGGGGAGTTTGAACCCCGCCGCAATAATAATAATAATTTTAATAATAATAAATATATATATTACAGAAAATCATCTGTCCCTTCTAGTCTCCGCCAATACAAATCACAAATCAAAATCAGAATCATTTGCTTTAACAACTTCTTTGAGGATTATATTTGTTCACTATCTGATGCATGCATACATTGTTATTATATATAATACAATATGTGTATATGTAAGGTCCTCATATTTTAAATCATGTACTCCTACAAGTCAGTTTAATTTGTGTTTGTGTGAATGAGCACACCAGAGAAGCTGTTCCATCTGTAACTGTCTTCATAAACAGAGCTTGAGTAGGAACATTTAATCCATACTTTGTCTGCTTTAGCCAGTACAGCCACACCTGTACCTGTTGTACAGGGGTGGCCACCAGCATTATACTCAACTGTTGCTGCTATAACAATATCTGCTGCTACCATATGGACTTGTACATCTTTGGAACTAGAGGCACATATTTGTACAGTGAAGAGATATGTCCCAGCGTGTGGAGCTGTGAAGTAACCTGTAGATGTGTCGTAACCACCACCAATGTTGGTGACAGTCTGGGTGTATCTTATCAAGTCTCCAGTAGAGAGCTTGGTGCCTGCAACTGATCTGGCTTTAAACACGACCGTCGGAGTGGCCAAATCCGCTGTAATAGAAACAAGTGCATGCCATTTTTAGGTTCATGTGTTTTTACAGACACATTCATGTGTCCCTACTGTGTAGTGTCACCGTGCATTGTCCGCGTACAGTTTGAGGGTGATATGTTGCGGCTAAAATGCAACTTAAATCTGTGTAACATTTTTAAATTTAAAAATTAAAACAAATCGTGAAAATGGTAAAAATGGTAAAAGAGATATGTTTCTATTTAATTATTTAAGTTGCCATTAATTTATTGTATATGCACACCAATCAAAAGTTACACAGAATATCATGTGGAATAAATGTAAGAGAGAGTACAATTAAACGGCTTATTCCTAAATTATCCCATGGCTGTTAACTCCCAAATCACTGACAGTATGGACAAGCATAGTAGACAAAGTTTATTCATTATTTAAAAATGTGCTAATAAGGCTGTTAAAAGAGGATATAAAAATATGTTCAATGGTTGTTAAAGTAAAGCGAGTGATAGTTATATTTCAATATCAGGTAATCTATTAAAATACCATGCTTCTCCGTCAGAAGGGAACATTTACCTGTGATCCCATGACGTTGTCTCTATCTTCTAGCCGCGTTAAAAACAAAGGAATCTTATTATCAGTAATTAAACCTGATTGATTTGATTTTTAGAATTACAGGAGATGATACAGACTTAGTGTCAAGTATTAGCGTATAATGTTACCGTCATGTTTGCATTAAATCACCCAATGTTTGAAACAACTATGTTGAAACATACTCTTTGGTAAAATGTTATGCGAACTTATTAACTCTGTGTTTACATAAACATTACCTGTGCTTCACGTAAACCATTTTGCCATGCACTTGTGTTATGCATAGCGCAACCTTCAGAGGATACAGCGTAATAGTACATCCGTTTACACATCAGGTATTGAAACTATTTAGTAGGTGTAGTTTGTAAAATTCAGCTTTATTTTGATGATTGAATTTCGTAATCCCAAAGTCGAAAGGCTTCCGAAAACTTAGTCAAATGATTAACTTTACGCTTTCATATTCATCATTTAAGAATAGGTTGTTAATCTCTGATGACTTGGTCTATTTCCCCGTCTTTCTTCTAGAAGCAGCTATAAATAACATAAATCATGTGCTCATGAGCTTTTAAACAACGGTTTATGTGAAAGTATAAATACCTTTGATTTTGTTGACTGCAGTTTCCAGACTCTTTATGAATGCCAGTAATGTTTTGTTTATATCCCCCTGTTTCTCCATCAAATCCTGGGAGAGGCGAAGAACCTGTTGTTGAAAGTTTGACAAAACCTCATCCAGCTTGTTTTTTTGTCCTTCGAGCTCTTGTTGAACGGAATCTTTCATTTTATCTAGTGTGTCAGTCCGTGTAACTTCTGCCTCATTTATTACGGAAATTGTTTTTACTATTTTTTCCTTCATTTCCACCTTTTCATCGTTAAAGTCAGAGATCTGCTTTTCCATTTTATCATCCCAAACGTGCAACTTGTGTTCGAGGCGTACTAACTTTTCAAGAACTTTTTCTTGGAAATGATATTTAGAGCACTCGGGCTCCTCGTCTATTCTTGCTTCAGTCACCATTAGTACTGCCAGCATAAGGTACACAACCTGGTAAAGCATGGTTCACTGCAAATATGTCACGTTGTCCTCTTATTTCATGTCAAATAACTAACAAACGACCCTACAGTGAATATGTAAATTATGTAAGTGTATTAATCCAGTTTTATAGAAATCACAATTGTCAGTGTCCAATGTTGGCAATGCAATTCAGTATTAAATAAAATACAAATTACCAGAGTTTTAAAATAGCTAACTCAAAACTTAACCAACGGAGTCCTAACAATGCCAACAGAACCGAACTCTCTCTTCAAACACACAAAATCCCTGGGATCGTTGTATTTATAACATTTATTCAGATAATCACTAGCGCCCTCTGATTACAAAGTAATGTCCAATCCGGTTATCCATACATTATGTCATATGTTTAATTTAGACAGAACTTTCTAGTTCTGCGTAGTTTGATCATTGACAATTTATAAAGGTTAATGGTTCTGCGTAGTTTGATCAAAATAGAATTTATATTTATGATGCTTACTAATCATGTCAATCAAACGACTATCTACAGGCGAAACTAGGTTATTATTTTCAATGCTGACTAATATAAACATATTTACATACCATCTCAAATGTCATCTACACATTGATGAGTGTTGGCAAATATGAAATGTCTCGGCTTGGCATGGTTCCAAATTAAGGACCGGACCTATTTCGATCTTATTGTATTAGGAGTGGGTGGGGGAGGGAGCTGGAAAATGTGTATAGGTAACTGTAAATCACAGTTGGACATACATATGCATGAACAAATGGTGCTATTCGGTTTTGTTCAGATGATGAGGCCCTCCCAATGCATTTTGTGTCTGAAGCCAACATATTAAAACATAAAATCATGTTTTTCTTTTATTTGTATTTTGGTTTTATGTTTGTTCTAAAAACAATGAATTATCAAAAAGGTTTTGTATTAAGTACAGTTAACTTTCTTTTTTTCTTTTTGATAAAAGTAAATTTTAAATTATGCCCTAGATACTGTTCAATATAACAATGTTGTTAAAAAAAAGAAGCTTTACTCGGGCCTAAATACCTATTACCTTAGCTAAAGGGTCATTCAGCATGCAAGCAGTAAATATGCAAGCTTTCTGTGATTTGTCAGTGATCATTTAGCGTTGGGAATAAGTTCCTTAACATATATCATTCATAATAAAATAAATATTCAAATGTCCACTACCTTACATGCTTTTATTAAGGTTTTTTTAATTTTACAAATAATGTATCCGGCTCAGTTGTTGTCTGAGACACATAGAAAGTGGAACAAAGTTGTTGTGTTTCTCTCCCACGGTTGAAAACAATCCATACAAGTAGATGTTAGATTTTTATTTTCACCTGTTTATCTATGAGATAATATCTAAATATATTTGGTAACAATAGCTTGCTGTAATTATGTTACTATTTATTACATCTGTCATTAGTTAGACTATCCTTTTAGGATTTACTTAAGATAATGATTGTGAAAACTAATATCAATCAGTCAGTTAACTGGGAACAAATACCATATCAGTTTGCTGAGTGATGTCCCGATAAATGAATGTGCACTTGTTGATTGACCGTCCTTTTTCGTTATCTTGGTTTCAACAACATAACGCAGTCGACCAGCTGATGAAGGCTATGCGATATAGCCTAATTATTCAAGTAGGTACTGATTTGCTTTGAGTAACGGAAATGGAACTAATTTAATAAAACCCACGTATAAATGTTTAATTTATGATGAATACCTTAACATTACTGAATATTATTACTGCATAATAATTATTGAGCAACACTGTGACATAATTTCTGGCCTAGGTCACTACTACTATACTGATAACAGTTATAAGTAACATTTAATAATTATAAGCATTATTCACAAAACGTTGTTGACAAGACGGTTCACACCAGATATAGTCACAACGAGCCATTGCATATCCTCATGTTTTCTTGTATTTCGTTTCGGCAAGATTTCATTCTCAGAAAATACATGCTCATTTTATATATACATAAAACATAAATTCCACTGGATTGCGCTTTCTCGGTTAAACACTACTGAGCAGGTCACACCCATAGGTGAAAGTATGTACAATTACTTTAACATATAAAATCGCCTATATTATTAATATTAATATTAGTTTATATTAATACATAGTAATAAATATTAAGGATTGCTTTTATTGTTGATAAATATCGATGTATTATATAAAATACACATTAGGTAGTTAACATGTTTAGCGGTATAATGTAACATTACTATTATTTTCATACAGATGTAACTGAGTGATTGTGTATGTGTTTATGTGTCAATACGATTGATTTATGCATGATGTAAATATGTTGATTTATGCTTTTAATCTATATATTTGCGTTCTAGAATTTTCGGTTGTATTATAGCTCTGTGTGTATCATTGTGTACTTACGCTCTCCTAAAAATGGAGGAAATAAAGATTACTACCATCACTACTATATTTGTTTCAATTTGAATGTTATGATTGAGTGAAAATGTCTTTAATTTTTTAAACATAGTGATAACATGCGGGTAGTTACAGAACTTTCTCTATCCCAGGATGCAATGGAAGAGGACAACACATGTACTTTAATATTCTGGTTTCCACTGTTCATATGGATGTTTGTATGTGTTATTCTGGTTTCCACTTTTCATATGAATGGTTGTATGTGTTATTCTGGCTCCCACTGTTCATATGAATGTTTGTATGTGTTATTCTGGTTCCCACTCTTCATATGAATGTTTGTATGTGTTATTCTGGTTCCCACTTTTCATATGAATTTGTGTATGTGTTATTCTGGTTCCCGTTGTTCATCTGAATGATTGTATGTGTTATTCTGGTTCCCACTGTTCATATGAATTTGTGTATGGGTAATACTCATAACATATATTAGTGTTACATATGTAACTATGTACATTAGAGATGGATGATACCAATAACGTATATTATTGTAATATATGTTACTATGCACACTCACGATAGGTGATACCCGTAACATATATTATTGTTACATAAATTATGTTATTATGCACACTCGCGATGGGTGATACCCATAACGTAAATTATTGGTACATTTGTAACTATGCACATTCGACATGGGTGATATCCATAGCATATGCTATAATTACATATGTAAATATGCATACTCGAAATGGGTGATATCCTTAACATATATTATTGTTACATATGCAACCATGTACACCCGGGTGAGTGATACCCATAACATATTTTATTGTTACATATGTAAATATGTACACTCGAGATGGATGATATCCATAACATATATTATTGTTACGAATATAAATATGTACATTCGAGATGAGTGATACCCACAACATATATTATTGTTACATATGTAACTTTGCACGTTTGAAATGTTTGATATCCATAACATATATTATTGTTACATATGTAACTATGCATACTCGAGATGGGTGATATCCATAACATATACTATTGTTAAATATGCAACTACGAACACTAGATATGGGTGATATCCATAACATATATTATTGTTACATATGTAACTATGCATACTTGCAATGCGTGGTGTCGAGGATAAAGGGATAACGCGGAGGACGTTAATCCGTAGGACCCGGGTTCAAGACTCAACGGTGTCACTGATTTTCGTCGATGTATTGCTGGGCTTGACACTTTACGTTAGCCTCGTCCGTCCTTCGAATGGATTCGTAAATCGGGTGGCCCCTTGTTTCGGGGTCTATCCTCCGAGCACGTTAAAGACACTATGAATCTATTCGATATTAGGGTAGGTTGTCGGGTTCCTGTATCTTTCCCGTCTCCCTGGAGCGGATCTTAATAACTATAATATGTTTATGAACCGTTAAACAACGCTCAATTCTAAATAGGTGACACCAATAACATAATATATTATTCTTGCATATGTAACTGTGCACCCTGAAATGCACAGTAGTAATAATAAAAATAAAACATAGACAAAACAGTGAACCTTCATTTTTAATGTACTTATCAGATATTTTCAGGTAGTGTATGTAATTAAAATGACATTCTATAAATAAGAAACGCGCACAGAAAGAAAAATCGGTATCAAGATGTTTTTCATATGTTCTTAAAACAAATAATGTTCAATGTTGCCGTTTCACATCATAATGGGTGATACCCATAACATATATTTACATATATAACTATAATTACCAAAATTAAACAATGCATTTTAGAGTTATCTTATATGATTTTGTAAATTGTTGTTCAGATTGTGTACGCCATACCTTTCCCATTATACATGCCTCCACTAGGGAGCGAACCCACGTGGGGCAGAGGTATGTAGCTCTAAAGCATCAAAGTGACCGAGGAATATAAGAACAACAAATACTAGAAGCTTCTAGTGGTATTTCTTCAGTAAACTTGAGAACACCTTTATATGTATTAAACTAGAGCACGTCGATGGCGCGCCATCGCATATCCCAGGACCCTTTCAATTAGTGGCACGTATTCACTTTTGAGTCAGTGATACCACCGTGGAAGGTTAACGTCTGTATTGCAAACAGAGATTCGGGATAAAAAAGACATCATATATATAATTAGTAATACTTTTTGACCATTACCCATCACCAAATTTGATCTTCGGGCATGTTTTGCGTCTATACATTATTTTTATTGCAATGACATTCAGTTTGATATGCAACATGACCATATTTGAAGAAAACTTTGATCCCAAGTACAGGCTCCAGGACCTGACCCACTGAGCTCACTTAAAACCCGTTACAAGTGTATTTACTCTTGAGGCATAATATACTATTCAAAGTTTGCTATAAGCACCAAATCGTTTTCGCATTTCACCCCAAATACCGCGGGAAACTGTATTGTGTGGGGTGACATGCAAAAATACACAGGAAAATTGTTTTCTAATCTTTTTTTGGCAATAAATGTAAAATAAAATAAATTGCTGAGTTTTATGATATTTGTAAAACAAGTCACAGTTAAATGTCAAATTAAAATCTTGGCGCTTAGTAAACTTAGTAGTAGTATATATACACAAATTCACACTCTTAAGATAAGCGTGCAGGAGTAATTGTACTTTTTTATGTAAAACACTCAAACATCAGATATATACTAAGTTGTAAATGTTAACCCTACCTCTCCAAACAAGATAACTCTTGGAAATATTCCTAAGTCACTGCACTGCTCTTGCAATGTTGTTCAATTTGATATGCAACATGACCTTATTTGGAAAAAACATATTTTGACGCCCTCTCCCCACCAAGTCCAGCTCCAAGCGGATACAGGCACACTTCTTAATATATGTATTGACACTTGAGGCTATGAGGAGATATTGTTAATTAACACACGGACGGACGAACGAACAAACAAATGCGGTGATAATTAAACTATATTTGTATATATACATTTGCATATTTATGTATAAAATTCATATTTAATAGAAGGATATAACTGTTTGCATACATGTATACTGTAACATTATTAAAAGAAAAACATACAATATATATAAACAATTTTGGAAAGATTGAATTGGAGTTTAACGGCCCATCAACTCTATACCGTACGTTGTTTTGAGCCGTCTAAAACAGAGGGCGAAGGATCCGGGAACTGCTTTTCATACTCTTACTTTCGAGTAACTAATATTGAATATATTGCTGGTAATATTGTGATGTTCAATACGCATCTTGTAACATATCTGCAATACAATAGCATTAACGTTTGATTATATTCTATAGTTATAGCATTTTCTAGACTGGTGCATACGTAATTTACGTTCAAATAACGCGTGTGTTCCGTGGGCGCCTATAGAGCCGCCTTAACATATCGTAGGAAATGTGCGATAATTTTGATTAAGGCAAACATTCAATATGTTGTTACTGACCATATGTTTACGCTCTTATTCATTGCGTAATCATATTACGACTTGGTCTTCTCGACCCCACTCCTCCTCATCCCTCCCCGCTCCCACCCTCCATAAAAAACTACAACAAAAAACAAACTAACAACAACAACAAACACAACAGAACAGGCCCATTTCTTTGCATTTTCCAAATGTACATGTTTCTGTGTTGGTTGGTTTATTCTTACACCATGAATATGGTGCTTGCTGTTCATCTTACTCCCCAATCCCCACCTACCTATCTTCAAGAGGGATTTGTGTATGGGGTATGGTGGTTTGTGAGTGCAATATCAAATGCTTTGTTTTTACTGTATCTTCAAATCAATCCTCTAAATTTGATTTTGAGGAGGGGAGAGCAGAGGTGGTGCGGTGTTAGTGTGTGTAGGGAGTGTGTGTTTGTGGGGGATGGGACGAAAGTTAGTTTGCTTATTATTCTTTGTCTCTGTCCACACAGACTGACATCCTGCACCTTTTGTTCAACAATATGTTGTACATAAATTTATTTTTGTCTAATACATTAAATTGAAAGCATACCTCTACTCATCACAATCATCACCGCTCCCTTCCAAACATGTCATCATTTTTTCCACAATTATGTTGTGTTGTTGACATTTTTATAGGCAAATATCACTGCTCATCTCTCTTATCAACCCACTCTCCCACCAACACTACACTGTGACTACATTTACACCATTTTCTACATTGTTTATTATTCAAGACACTTTCCCATAGCCTCGATCCTAAGTCTCGTCCGTCGGATGGGGATGTAAACCGGACTATCGCGTATATCGGAGTTTATCCGCAGAGCACGTTAAAGAACTATAGTCATATATTTGTTATTACGAGTAGGACAGGTTCTCGGATTCCTGCGTATCCTTCCCTTTTCTCTGGGGCGGCTCTAAATCATACATTTCCCGTGTTAATTATCACCCACACCCTCAACATACTCACCAGTTCTATCTCCTGCATAAATATTTTTTATTAAAAAGGCCTCTTTCTCATGTATGTATATTGTTTATGGCTATATCTGCTGATTTTGTTATAGTATTTCAGGTATATAATGTATTCTTCTTTGAAAAGCGAGCAGTCGAGCTGCGCTGTTCTTCGACAGTTTTTGTTTATAAAACAAATGTGTGATGTTCACAATCATATTTAGCCAAAATGCCTGATGAAGTATTATAGAACTATTTTAAACACGAGATTCCCTAACTTGGCTATATGTAGATGTGGGTTTCATATCATATACATATACAACTCGAAGCAGAAGGGGCACATTGCACATATAAATCAACACTTCATCATTAAAGGGGTTACAACAGGCTTTTTAAGAGGGTCTAGGGGTCCCGCTTAAAACTGACAAATAATCATATGTTCAATTGTAAAGGGTCAAACCATAATGAATGGTTCTTAAAAAGATCCCTTATTTATAAGAACATTCATTGTTCACAGTAATATATGCTATCATAGGCTACGCACCTGTGTTAATTTAAGCATTTGAGCCCGATTTCATTCAATATGTTTGATGAATTAAAAATTTTGACCCGAAAAACCAGGCTCTTACACCATATTTTGAGCAATCTGATTCAAATCATATCCTAATTACGCTTTGATACTCTCCGCTATAGGTGATAAAGGGTCTGGTTTTAATGAGATTGCATTTTCAGTGATATGATGATTGTATCATAAATTGGATTTTTTTATTATTAAGGCGATTTGATTATTTGAAAAATACTGATGTACCCCCTTTAAAAGTTACACACTCAGTTTGATTCAGTGTTGCCGTTTGTTTCACTGATACAATATCAGATTTCATTGTAAACATTCTGAAATGCTTTCTTTATTATACATATTACGATAATCAAGTACATTTTGTCAGCGGCAATGGAGCGAACTATAACTAATGTTGTAATAACGTGTAGTTTAATCCATTTGCATATGTTGCTAGATATATTGTGATGTTTAATACATATATTGTTACATATCTGCAGTAATATATTTTTAAAGTTAAAAAAATCATATACATATTACTGAACTAAAAATCTGCGTTTTATTCGACAACACCCATTTTAGTGCAATCTCATTTTCTTCTATTAGTCAATTTAATGTGTATAGGTATCGATGAGAACACCATAAAAGCTATTCCATCTAACAATGCCTTCCTAAACAACACCTGAATGATAGGAAGATTGTATCCAGACTGTGTCTCATTTAGTAGGCACAGCCACACCTGTATCGGTGGTGCAGTTTTTTTACCAGCATGATAGACAAACGTTGCTGCTGTAATAATACTAATACTAATCTAATAATAATAATGTAACAACAATAATAATAATAATAATGATAATAATATTTTAATAATAATAATAATAATAATTTAATAATAATAATAAGTAAATAATAATAATAATAATAATAATTTAATACTACTACTACTACTACTACTACTTATACTACTACTACTACTAATAATAATAATAATAATAATAATAATTTCATAATAATAATAATAATAATAATAATAATAATAATAATTTAATAATAATAACAGTAATAATAATAATAATAATAATAATAATAATAATAACAATTTAATAATAATAATAATATAATAACAATAATAGAAATAGTTTCATAATAATAATAATACTAATTTAATAATAATAATAATAATAATAATAATTTGATAATAATAATAATAATAATAATAATAATAATATTATATTTATATAGAATCAAGGGTACTCTCTGTCTCTTCAAGTATCATGTTACACAAATTAAAATCAGAATCAATATTATTACCTTCTTTGAGGATTGAATTATTTTCACTGTCTGATGCATGCATATATTGTTATTATGTATATAATATTTATCTAAATGTATTTAAGATCCTCATATTTTAAGTTCATGTTCTCCTACAAGTCCCTTTAATTTGTACTGGTGTGGATGAGCCCACCAGAGAAGCTGTTCCATCTGTCGTTGTCTTCATAAGAAAAACATGAGCTGGAACATTTAATCCACACTTTGGCTGCTTTAGCCAGCACAGCCACACCCGTACCTGTTGTACAGGGAAGACCACTGTTGCCATACTGAGTCGTTGCTGCTATAACAATATCTGCAGCTACTATATGGACCTTTACATATTTGGAAGTCGTGGCACAGATTTGTACAGTAAAGAGATAGGTCCCAGCGTGTGGAGCTGTGAAGTATCCTGTAGCTTTGTCGTATCCCCCGCCAATGTTGTTGACAGTCTGGGTGTATCTGATCAAGTCTCCAGCAGAGGGGCTGGTGTTTGCTACAGATCTGGCTTTAAACACGACCGTCGGAGTGGTCAAATCGGCTATAATAAAAACAAGTCTATGTCATTGTTATGGTCATGTGTTTTATAATACAGACACCTGCAAGTGCCCCAGTGCGGTGTCGCCGTGCAGTGTCCCCGTGCGGGTCTTATCAAAATAATATGGGATAAATCCTGCCGTTTACTTTAATGTTTTATCGTGCTGTATGACAGTTGAAAGTGACAAGTTCCTGTTAAAAATCAACTTAAATCTGTGTAACTTTTTTAAATTAAAAAATTTAAAAACACACACATGAAAATGGTAAAATAGATGTGTTTCTGTGTCATTAATTTATTGTACATGTATATGATAAACAAATCAAAAACAATTATACAAAATATTATTGATTATAATTTATTATGTGGAATAAGTCTAAGAGAGAGTACAATTATATCGGCTTATCCCTAAATTATCCCATGACAGTTAACTCACAAATCACTGATAGTATGGAAAAGCATAGTAGACAAAGCTTATTCAATAATTAAAAATGCGATAATTAGCCTGTTAAAAGTGGATCTAAAAACCTTTTCAATGTTTGTTAAAGTAAAGCGAGTGATAGAGCTCTACTTCTTTTACAGGTAAACTGTTATGACATCATGCTTGTCCGTCAGATGGGAACATTTATCTGTGATACCATGTACTAGGGTGACGTCAATCTTCTAGACATCATAAAAAATCAAATTAACATCAATTGAAGCCGTTTTATTTATATGTTTAACATTAACGGAGATGATACAGACTTTGTGTCAAGTATTAGTGTATAATGTTACCGTCATGTTTGCATTAAATCACCCGATGTTTGAAACAACTAAGTTGAAACATAATTTTCAGTAAAAAGTTATGAAAATTTATTAACTCTGTGTTTACATAAGCATTACCCGTGTTTTAAGTAAACTATTTTGCCCTGCACTTGTGTTATGCATAGCGCAACGTTCAAAGGATACATCGTAATAGTACATCCGTTTACACAGCAGGTATTGAAACAATTTAGTAGGCGTAGTTGGTAAATTTCAGCTCTATTTTGTTGATTGCATTGCGTAATCCCAAATTCGAAATCTTAGTCAACTGTTTTCCTGTATACCTTCTAGTAGAAGCTATAAATATAATAAATCATTTGTTCATGAGCATTTAAACAACAGTTTATATGAAAGTATAAATACCTTTTATCTTGTTGACAGCAGATTCGTGACTCTTAATGCCATTATATTTTGTTTATGTCACCCTGTTTCTCCATCAGATCCTGGGAGAGGCGATCAACCTGTAGTTGAAAGTTTGACAAAACTTCATTCAGCTTCGTTTTCTGTCCTTCGAGCTCTTGTTGAATGTAATCTTTCAGTTTACCTAATGTGTCAGTCCGTGCAATCTCTGCCTCATTTATTACGGAAATGGATTTTTCCATTTTGTCCGTCCTTTCCACTTCTGCATCTTTAAAGTCAGAGATCTGCTTTTCCATTTCATTATCCCAAACTTGCATCTTGTGTTCGAGGCGTACTAACTTTTCAAGAACTTTTTCTTCGAAATGATATTTAGAGCACTCGGGCTCCTCATGTATTCGTGCTTCAGTCACCATTAATGCTGCCAGCATAAGATACACAACCGGGTAAAGATGGTTCACGGTAAATATGTTACTTTGTCTTCTTATTTAGTGTCAAATAACTAACAAACGATCATATAGGGAATATGTAAATTGTGTAAGTGTATTAATGCAGTATCAACAGTAATCGCAATTGGCAATGTCCAATGTTGTCAATGCAATTCAGTATTAAATAAAATACAAATGACGAGAGGTAATTAAAACAGCTAACTCAAAACTTAACCAACGGAGTTCTAACAAAAGCAACAGAACCAAACTCTCTCTCTTCAATCTCACAAATTCCCTGGGATCGCTATGATGTCAGTATTTATACCATTTATTCAGACAATCACTTCAGTTTATCTAGTGTGTCAGTCCGTGTAACCTCTGCCTCATTTATTACGGAAATTGATTTTTCGATTTTGTCCGTCCTTTCCAGCTCTGCATCGTTTAAGTCAGAGATCTGCTTTTCCATTTTATCACCCCAAACTTGCATCTTGTGTTCGAGGCGTACTAACTTTTCAAGAACTTTTTCTTGGAAATGATATTTAGAGCACTCGGGCTCCTCGTGTATTCGTGCTTCAGCCACCATTAGTACTGCCAGCATAAGGTACACAACATGGTAAAGCATGGTTTACTGTAAATATGTTACGTTATGCTCTTACTTGGTGTGAAATAACTAACAAACGATCCTACTGTGAATATGTAGATTATGTAAGTGTATTAATCCAGTCTCAAAGAAATCACAAGTGTCAGTGTCCAATGTTGGCAATGCAATTCAGTATTAAATAAAATACAAATGACCAGAGTATTAAAATAACTGACTCAAAACTTAACCAACGGAGTCCTAACAAAGCCAACAGAACCGAACTCTCTGTTCCAACACACAAAATCCCTGGGATTGTTGCATTTATAACATTTATTCAGATAATCACTGGCGCCCTCTGATTTCAAAGTAATGTCCAATCAGGCTATTCATAAATTATTTCATATGATTAACTTAGACAGAACTTTCTAGTTCTGCGTAGTTTGATCATTGACAATTTATAAAGGTTAATGGTTTTGCGTAGTTGGATCAAAATAGAACTTATATTTCTGATGCTTACTAATCATGTCAATTAAATGAATATCTACAGGCGATACTAGGTTATTATTTTCAATGCTGACTAATATAAACATATTTACATACCATCTCAAATATTATCTAAACATTGATGAGTGTTGGCAAATATGAAATGTCACGGCTTGGCATGGTTCCAAATTAAGGACCTATTTCGAGACTATTGTATTCGTGGGGTGGAGTTGGTGTCGGACGTCCGTTACCGCATCCCCTCCTAAACCGCTGAACGGAATTCAACCAAACTTAGGGTATGACTTCATCATATGTCATCAACATTTTTTTTGGCTCCGAGCCCAGAGGCCCTCAAGGGGTGGGGGGGGGGGGCAGGTCAAAAGGTCAAATACACTAAAATTTCAATTACACTTTCCTTTTTCCATATTTTTGCATATAACTTGGTGTATGTAATCGTCTATGAAAGGTAAACAACATATCAAACGATTTTATTATTTCCGAACTCGGACGTCTGCCCACGGGCCCAGGGTGAGTAGGGTGGAGTGGGGTTGGAGGAGGTATATTGGGGATTTTTAGTGGACTGATTTTTTGGAAAAAAAGGGTATATTAAAATCGCATCCGTAAATCCGTCCGTCCGTCCGTTACCGCATCTCCTCCTAAACCACCGAACGGAAATTCAACCAAACTTAGGCTATGACTTCACATATGATGACGGCGTGCAAGAGCAACATTATTTTTGTATCCGAGCCCGGAGGTGGTGGGGGTGGAGGGGAGGGTTCAAAAGGTCAAATACACTAAAAATTAAATTACACTGTCATTTTCCATATTTCTGCACATATCTGTATACATTTTTTTCCTCCTACTTTATCGGTGGTGTTATTTTTTCCATACTATTGCATTAGTTGGTATAATAGTCACCTATGAAAGAGATAACCAGCATGTTAAATGAATTATTATTTAAAACTAAGGACGTCTTTCCTTGGGGTTGGGGTTGGAGTAGGTGGATGTTGGGGGGAGGGTATCAGGGGGTCAATTTTTTTCAAACGAACATTTTGATGAAGGGATTACAGTGTATAATAATATGTTGTTCTCCTGTAAGTGTGTGTGTGATGGTGGGTTGGGGTGGAATGTGTGAAGAAAACGTGAGTATTTGCGATGGCGCGTCGTCGAATTTGTTCTAGTTACTATTATGTTCAAACGTGTAACTAAGTGAATGCGTATGTGTTTATGTGTAAATACGATTGATTTATGCATGATGTAAATATCTTGATTTATGTATTTAATCTATATATTTGTGTTCTAGAATT
Source organism: Cyrtodaria siliqua (assembly GCA_037043455.1). Lineage (NCBI taxonomy): Eukaryota > Metazoa > Mollusca > Bivalvia > Adapedonta > Hiatellidae > Cyrtodaria > Cyrtodaria siliqua. Next base: position 42,826 of record JAWPHD010012772.1, read on the forward strand.
ATCGGTTGTATTATAGCTCTGTATGTATCATTGTTTATTTATGCTCTCCTAAAAATGGAGGAAATAACGAGTACTACCACTACTACTATATATTTGTTCCAATTGGAATTGATGATTGAAGGAAAATGTCTTTCATATTTTAAACATAATGTTAAACATGCGGGATAATGTTAAACATGCGGGTGGGTAGTTACAGAAATTTCTCTATCCCAGGCTGCAATGGAAGAGGACAAGACATGTACTTTGTTATTCTGGTTTCCACTGTTCATATGCATGTTTGTATGTGTTATTCTGGTTTCCACTGCTCATATGAATGGTTGTATGTGTTATTCTGGTTTCCACTGCTCATATGAATGGTTGTATGTGTTATTCTGGTTTCCACTGCTCATATGAAGGTTTGTATGTGTTATTCTGGTTTCCACTGTCCATATGAATGTTTGTATGTGTTATTCTGGTTTCCACTGCTCATATGAAGGTTTGTATGTGTTATTCTGGTTTCCACTGATCAAATGAAGGTTTGTATGTGTTATTCTGATTTCCACTGCTCATATGAAGGTTTTTATGTGTTATTCTGGTTTCCACTGCTCATATGAATGGTTGTATGTGTTATTCTGGTCTCCACTGCTCATATGAATGGTTGTATGTGTTATTCTGGTTTCCACTGCTCATATGAATGGTTGTATGTGTTATTCTGGTTCTCACTGTTCATATGAATGTTTGTATGTGTTATTCTGGTTCCCACTCTTCATATAAATGTTTGTATGAGTTATTCTGGATCCGTTGTTCATTTGAATGGTTGTATCTTTTATTTAGTTTCCCGTTGTTCATATGAATGTTTGTATGTCTTATTTTGGTTCTCACTGTTCATATGATGTTTGTATTTCTTATTCTGGTTCCCACTGTTCATATGAATGTTTGTATGTGTTATTTTGGTTTACACTGTTCATATGAATGGTTATATGTGTTATTCTGGTTCCCACTGTTCATATAAATGGTTGTATGTGTTATTCTGGTTCCCACTGTTCATATGTGTGGTTGTATGTGTTATTCTTTTCCCACTATTCATATGAATGGATGTATGTGTTATTCTGGTTCCCACTGTTCATATGAACGTGTATATGCTCCGTCAAAAAGGTAGAGCTGCCATAATATAATCATTAATGCAAATCATTGTAACATATGTAACTGTACACTATATGGGTGGACACTCTCATGGTAACACTCAGAACATATATTATTGTTACATATGTAACTATGCACGCTCGAGATGCGTGATACTCATAACATATATTAGTGTTACATATGTAACTATGCACATTACAGATGGGTAATACTCATAAAACATATTATTGTTACATATGTAACTATGTACACTAGAGATGGGTGATTCCATAACGTATATCATTGTAACATATGTAACTATGCACACTCGCGATAGGTGATACCCATAACATATATTATTGTTACATATGTAACTATGCACACTCGCGATGGGTGATACCCATAACGTAAATTATTCTAACATATGTAACTTTGCACATTCGAGATGGGTGATATCCATAGCATATACTATTGTTCATTTGTAACTATGCACACTCTAGATGGGTGATACTCATAACGTATATTATTGTTACATATGTAACCATGCACATTCGAGATGGGTGATATCCATAGCATATACTTTAGTTACATATGTAACTTTACATACTCGGTGATATGAATTATTGTTACATATGTAACCATGTACACTCGAGGTGGGGGATACCCATAACATATATTATTGTTACATATGTAACTATGCATACTCGAGATGGGTGATATCCATATCAAATATCATTGTTACAAATGTAACTATGTACACTCCAGATGGGTGATACTCATAACGTATATTATTGTTGCATATGTAACTATGCACATTCGAGATGGGTGATATCCATAGCATATACTTTAGTTACATATGTAACTATGCATACTCGAGATAGGTGATATGAATTATTGTTACATATGTAACTATGCATACTCGAGATGTGTGATATCCATATAAAATAGTATTGTTACAAATGTAACTATGTACACTCGAGATGAGTGATACCCATAGCATATTATGTAACTTTGCACATTGGAAATGGGTGATATCCATAACATATACTATTGGTACATATATATACCATGTACACTCGAGATGGGTGATACCCTTAATATATATTATTTTTACATATGTAACTATGCATACTCGAGATGGGTGATATCCATAACATATACTATTGTTACATATGTAACTATGCATACTCGAGATGGGTGATATCCATAACATTTACTATTGTTTCATATGTAAATATGAATACCCGAGATGGGTGATACCCATAACATATGTTATTGTTACATATGTAACTATGCATACTCGAGATGGGTGATACCCATAACATATGTTATTGTTACATATGTAACTATTCATATATGTTACTATGTACACTCGATACGGGTGATAGCCTAGCATATATTATTGTTATATATGTAACTATGCATACTCGAGATGGGTGATACCCATAACATATGTTATTGTTACATATGTAACTATTCATATATGTAACTATGTACGCTCGATATGGGTGATACCCTAGCATATATTATTGTTGTATATGTAACTATGCATAATCGAGATGGGTGATACCCATAACATATGTTATTGTTACATATGTAACTATTCATATATGTAACTATGTACACTCGATATGGGTGATTCCCTAGCATATATTATTGTTATATAAGTAACTATGTACACTCAATATGGGTGATATATTATTGTTATATATGTAACTATGTACACTCGATATGGGTGATACCCAAGCATATATTATTGTTACATATGTAACTATGTACACTCGATATGGGTGATACCCTAGCATATATTATTGTTACATATGTAACTATGTACACTCGATATTGGTGATACCCTAGCATATATTATTGTTACATATGTAACTATGTACACTCGATATGGGTGATATATTATTGTTATATATGTAACTATGTACACTCGATATGGGTGATACCCATAACATATGTTATTGTTATATATATAACTATTCATATATGTAACTATGTACACTCGATATGGGTGATACCCTAGCATATATTATTGTTATATATGTAACTATGCATACTCGAGATGGGTGATACCCATAACATATGTTATTGTTACATATGTAACTATTCATATATGTAACTATGTACACTCGATAAGGGTGATACCCTAGCATATATTATTGTTGTATATGTAACTATGCATACTCGAGATTGGTGATACCCATAACATATGTTATTGTTACATATGTAACTATTCATATATGTAACTAAGTACACTCGATATGGGTGATTCCCTAGCATATATTATTGTTATATATGTAACTATGTACACTCGATATGGGTGATACCCTAGCATATATTATTGTTATATATGTAACTATGTTAACTCGATATGGGTGATACCCTAGCATATATTAGTGTTACATATGTAACGATGTACACTCGATATGGGTGATACCCTAGCATATATTATTGTTACATATGTAACTATGTACACTCGATATGGGTGATATCCTAGCATATATTATTGTTACATATGTAACTATGTACACTCGATATGGGTGATACCCTACCATATATTATTGTTACATAGGTAACTATGTACATTCGATATGGGTGATATATTATTGTTATATATGTAACTATGTACACTCGATATGGGTGATACCCTAGCATATATTATTGTTACATATGTAACTATGTACACTCGATGTGGGTGATACCCTAGCATATATTATTGTTACATATGTAACAATTCATATATGTAACTATGTTCACTCGGTATGGTCGATACCCTAGCATATATTATTGTTACATATGTAACAATTCATATATGTAACTATGTACACTCGATATGGGTGATACCCTAGCATATATTATTGTTATATATGTAACTATCTACACCCGATATGGGTGATACCCTAGCATATATTATTGTTACATATGTAACAATTCATATATGTAACTATGTACACTAGATATCTGTGATACCCTAGCATATATCATTGTTACATATGTAACAATTCATATATGTAACTATGTACACTCGATATGGGTGATACCCGAGCATATATTATTGTTACATATGTAACAATTCATATATGTTACTATGTGTACTCGATTTGGGTGATACCCATAACATGTATTATTGTTACATATGTAACTATTCATATATGTTACTATGCATACTCGAGATGGGTGATACCCATAACATATGTTATTTTTACATATGTAACTATTCATATATGTAACTATGTACACTCGATATGGGTGATACCCATAACATGTATTATTGTTACATAATATGTAACTATTCATGTATGTAACTATGCATACTCGAGATGAGTGATACCCATAACATAAATTATTGTTACATATGTAACTATTCATATATGTAACTATGTACATTCGATATGGGTGATATCGTAGCATATATTATTGTTACATATGTAACTGTGTACACTGGAGATGGGTGATACCCTAGCATATATTATTGTTACATATGTAACTATGTACACTTCAGATTAGTGATAGCCATAACATATATTATTGTTACATATGTAACTATGCATACTTGAAATGCGTGGGTGGCGAGGATAAATGGATAACGCGGAGGATGTGAATCCGTAGGACTCGGGTACAAGACTCAACGGTGCCACTGATTTTCGTCGATGTATTATTGGGCATGACATTTTACCTTAGCCTCGTCCGTCCCTAGGATGGATTCGTAAATCGGGCGGCCCCTTGTTTCGGGGTTTATCCTCCGAGCACGTTAAAGACACCTATGAATCTATTTGATAGCAGGGTAGGTTCATGGATTCCTGTATCTTTCCCCTCTCCCTGGAGCGGATCTTAATATATGTCCCGTTAAACAACGCTCAATTCAAAATAGGTGACACCCACAACATAATATATTATTCTTGCATAGGTAACGTTGCACATCATAATGGGTGATACCATAACATATATTTACATATATAAATATAATTACCAAAATTAAAGCATGCATTATGTAGTTATCTCCCATGATTTTGTAAATTGTTGTTCAACTTGTTTACGACATACCTTTTCCATTATTCATGCCTCCACTTAGGAACGCCCTGAGGGGCAAAGGTCTGTAACTCTAAAGTAACAAACTGAACGAGGAATATAAGAATAGCAAAAGCTAAAAGCTTCCAGTGGTATCTTTTCAGTAAGTTTGAGTATAACTTAAACTAGAGCAAGTCGATGGCGCCTCATTACATATCCCCGCACTCTTTCAATTAGTTTCACGTATCTACTTTTAAGCCAGTGATAACACAGTGGAAGGTTAACGTCTGTATTGCAAACAGAGATTCGGAATAAAACAGACATCCGATATATAATTAGTAATACTTTTTGACCCCTCCCCATCACCCAATATGACCTTCGGGCATGTTTTGCGTTGATACATTATTGTTGCAATGACATTCTGTTTGATATGCAACATGACCCTATTTGAAGACACATTTGATCCCTCCTACGCCGCCAAGTCCAGGCCCCAGGACTTGATCCACTGAGCTCACTTAAAACCCGTTACAAGTGTATTTACTCTTGAGGCATATTAAACTATTCAAAGTTTGGTATAAGCACCAAATGTTTTCGCGTTTCACCCCAAATACCGCGCGAAACTGTATTGTGTAGGGTGACATGCAAGCAATAATACACAAGAAAATTGTTTTCTAATCATTTTTCGACAATAATAATTGCTGAGTTTTATTATGTTGGTAAAACAAGTCACAGTTAAATGTCGAATTGAAAGCTTGGTGCTTAGTAAACCTAGTAGTATATTTACACAAATTCACACTCAAGAGATGAGCTAGTAGGAGTAATTGCACTTTTTATGTAAAACCACTCAAACATCAGACATATACTAAGTTCTAAATGTTTACCCTTCCGCTTCATACAAGATGAATTTTGGTAATTTTCCTCAGTCACTGCACTGCTCTTGCAATGTTATTCAATTTGATATGCAACATGACCTTATTTGGGAAAAAAAATATGTTAACGCCGTCTCCCCACCAAGTCCAGCTCCAAGCGGATACAGGCAAAATTGTTAATATATGTATTGACACTTAAGGCTTGGAGGAGATATTGTTAATTACACACGGACGGACGAACGAACGAACAAACAAATGCGGGGATAATTAAAATATATTTTATGTATATATTTGCATATTTATGCATATAAGACATATTTAATAGAAGGAGATAACTGTTTGCATACATGTATACTGTAACATTATTGAAAGAAAAGCATACATATAAACTATTTTGGAATGATTGAATTGTAGTTTAACGGCCCAACAACACTATACCGTACGTTGTTTTTAGCCGTTGTTTTAAAACAGAGGCGAAGTATCCGGGAACTGTTTTTCATACTCTTACTTTCGAATAGATTCTATGGAAAGAACTGTAACTAATATTGTTGTAATAACATGTAGTTCAATGCATTTGAATATATTGCTAGTAATATTGTGATGTTCAATACGCATCTTGTAACATATCTGCAATAAAATAGCATTAACGTTTGATTATATTCTATGGTTATAGCATTATCTAGACCGGTGCATACGTAATTTACGTAAATAACGCGTGTGGTCCGTGGGCGCCCATAGAGCCCGCCTTAACATATCGAATGAAAAGTGCCATCCTACACCTTTTGTTCAACAATATGTCGTACATATTTTGTTTTTGTCTAATAAATTAAATGTGAATTGGAAGCATACCTCTGCTCATCTCAATCATCACTGCTACCTTCAAACCATTTCATCATTTTTTCCACATTTATTTTGTGTTGTTGAAATTTTATAGGCAAATATCACTGCTCATCTCTCTTATCAACCCACTCTCCTACCAACCGTCCCACCATCACTCCCACCAACACTACACTGTGCCTACATGTACATCTTCCAACCCTTTCATCATTTTTTCCATCTCAATCATCACCGCTCCCTTTCAACCATTCATCATTTTTTCCACATTTATGTTGAGTTGTTGACATGTTTATAGGCAAATATCACTGCTCATCTCTCTTATCAACCCACTCTCCCACCAAAACTACACTGTGCCTACATTTACACCATTTTCTACTTTATTTATTATTCAAGACACTTTCCCTTAGCCTCGATCTTAGTTGGACGGGGATGTAAACCGGACGATTGCGTGTATCGGAGTTTATCCGCAGAGCACGTTTAAGAACCATAGGGCATATATTTGTTATTACGAGTAGGACTGGTGTCCGGATTCCTGTGTATCCTCCCGGATATCTGTGTATCCTTCCCTTTTCTATGAGGCGGCTATAAATAGCATATACTGTGTTGATGAGCCTTTAACCAATATTCAATTCAATTCTGTGTTTATTTATATGGTGCATAGTGCATACCTTTCCCGTGTTAATTATCACCCACACCCTCAACATCCTCCCTAGCTCCCTTCATAAATATTTTCTCATGTATTTATATTGCTTATGGCTATATCTGCCGTTTTTATAGTATACCAGGTGTATAATGTATTTTTCTTTGAAAACCGAGCAGTCGAGCTGCGCTGTTCTTCGACATTTTTTGTTTATAAAACAAACTTAAATGTGTGATGCTCACTATGATATTTAGCCAAAATGCCTGATGAAATATTATAGAACTATTTTAACCACGAGATTCCCTACCTCGGCTATAGGTAGAAGTGGGTTTCATATGATATACATAGAACACATATTGCCTCGAAGCAGAAGAGGCACATTGCTATGCATATACACATCAACACTTCATCATTAAAGGGGGGTACAGCAGGCTTTTTATGAGAGTCTAGGGTTCCCTCTTAAAATTGACAAATAATCATATGTTCAATTCTAAAAGTCCAGAACATAATGAATACATCTAAAACAAAAATCCCTTATTTATAAGAAAATGCATTGTTAACAATAATATATGCTATTATAGATTAGGCACCGGTGTTAATTTAAACATTTTGAGTCCAATTTCATTCAATATGTATGATGAATTTAAATTTTCGATCCGAAAAACAAGGCGCCTACACCACAATTTGAGCAATCTGATTCAAATCATATCCCAATTACGCTTTGATACTCTCCGCTATAGGTGATAACGGGTCTGGTTTTAATGAGACTGCATTTTCAGTGATATGACGATTGTATCATAAATTGGATTTTTTATTTTTAAGGCGTTTTGATTCTTTGAAAAATACTGATGTACCCCCTTTAAAAGTTACACACACTGTTTGGTTCATTGTTGCCGTTTTTAACTGATACAATATCAGATTTCATTGTAAACATTCGGAAACATGCGGACAATAGAGCGAACTGTAACTAATGTTGTAATAACGTGTAGTTTAATCCGTTTGCGTATGTTGTTAGATATATTGTGATGTTTAATACATATATTGTATCATATTTGCAGTAATACATTTTTAAAGTTAAAAAGTTCAAATACATATTACTAAACTAAAAATCTGCGTTTTATTCAACAACACCCATTTCAGTGCAATCTCATTTTCTTCTACCAGTCAATTTAATTTCTATATGTATCGATGAGAACACCAGAAAAGCTATCCCATCTAACAATGCCTTCCTGAACAACACCTGAATGATAGGAAGATTAAATCCAGATGTGTCTCCTTTGAAAAGCACAGCCACACCTGTATCGGTTGAACAGGGTTATTTACCGGCACTTTGCTGCTGTAATAATAATAATAATACTAATTTAATACTACTACGACTAATAATAATAATAATAATAATAATAATAATAATAATATAATAATAATAAATATACTACTACTACTACTACTAATACTACTACTAATAATAATAATATATATTTTATATAGAATCAAGAGAACTCCCTGACCTTTCAAGTATCATGTTACATTATAATCAGAATCATTTTTAATAACTTTATTGAGGATTAAATTGTTTTCACTATCTGATGCATGCATATTTTGTTATTATATATATGTTATACAAATTGTATCTCTGCAAGGGCCTCATATTTTGAGACATTTTCTCCTACAAGTCACTTTAATTTGTATATGTGTGAATGAGCACACCAGAGAAGCTGTTCCATCTGATACTGCTTTCATAAACAAAACTTGAGGATCCACACTTTGTCTGCTTTAGCCAGTACAGCCACCCCAGTACCTGTTGTACAGGGTGTGCCACCAGCATTATACTGAGTCGTTGCTGCTATAACAATATCTGCAGCCACTATATGGACATATACAAATTTGGAACTAGAGGCACATATTTGTACAGTGAAGAGATAGGTCCCAGCGTGTGGAGCTGTGAAGTAGCCTGTAGCTGTGTCGTATCCCCCGCCAATGTTGGTGACAGTCTGGGTGTATTTTATCAAGGCTCCACCAGAGGGCGTGGTGTCTGCAACTGATCTGGCTTTAAACACGACCGTCGGAGTGGCCAAATCCGCTGTAATAGAAACAAGTGCATGTCATTTTAGGTTGATGTGTTTTTACAGACACATTAATGTGCCCCTGTGTAGTGTCGCCGTGCATTGTCCGATCAAATTAACATGAATAAAACTACCGTTTTACTTTACTGTTTTTATCGTGCTGTATGACGGTTTAGGGTGATATGTTGCGGCTAAAATTCAACTTAAATCTGAGTAACATTTTTAAATGTAAAAATTAAAACAAATCGTGAAAATGGTAAAAATGGTAAAAGAGATATGTTTCTCTTTAATTATTTAAGTTGCCATTAATTTATTGTATATGCACAAATATCAAAAGTTACACAGAATATCATATGGAATAAGTGTAAGAGAGAGTTCAATTAAACGGCTTATTCCTAAATTATCCCATGGCTGTTAACTCCCAAATCACTGACAGTATGGAAAAGCATAGTAGACAAAGTTTATTCATTATTTAAAAATGTGCTAATAAGGCTGTTAAACGTGGATCTAAAAATCTGTTCAATGGTTGTTAAAGTAAAGCGAGTGATAGTTATATTTCAATAACAGGTGAACTATTAAAACACCATGCTTCTCCGTCAGAAGGGAACATTTACCTGTGGTCCCATGACGTAGTGTCTATCTTATAGGCGCGTTAAAAACAAAGGAATATTATTATCAGTAATTAAAGCTGCTTGATTTTATCTCTACAATTACAGGAGATGACACAGACTTTGTGTCAAGTATTAGTGTATAATGTTACCGTCATGTTTGCATTAAATCACCCGATGTTTGAAACAACTAAGTTGAAACATACTCTTTGGTAAAAAGTTATGCGAACTTATTAACTCTGTGTTTACATAAACATTATCTGTGCTTGACGTAAACCATTTTGCCCTGCACTTGTGTTATGCATAGCGCAACCTTCAGAGGATACGGCGTAATAGTACATCAGTTTACACATCAGGTATTGAAACTATTTAGTAGGCGTAGTTTGTAAATTTCAGCTTTATTTTGATGATTGATTTCGTAATCCCAAAGTCGAAAGGCTTCCGAAAACTCAGTCAAATGATTAACTTTACGCTTTAATATTCATCATTTAAGAATAGGTTGTTGATCTCTGACGACTTGGTCTATTTCCCCGTCTTCCTTCTAGAAGCAGCTATAAATAACATAAATCATGTGCTCATGAGCTTTTAAACAACAGTTTATGTGAAAGTATAAATACCTTTGATTATGTTGACTGCAGTTTCCTGACTCTTTATGAATGCCAGTAATGTTTTGTTTATATCCCCCTGTTTCTCCATCAAATCCTGGGAGAGGCGAAGAACCTGCTGTTGAAAGTTTGACAAAACGTCATCCAGCTTGTTTTTTTGTCCTTCGAGCTCTTGTTGAACGGAATCTTTCAGTTTATCTAGTGTGTCAGTCCGTGTAACCTCTGCCTCAGTTATTACGGAAATGGATTTTTCTATTTTGTCCGTCCTTTCCACCTCTGCATCGTTAAAGTCAGAGATCTGCTTTTCCATTTTATCATCCCGAACTTGCATCTTGTGTTCGAGGCGTACTAACTTTTCAAGAACTTTTTCTTGGAAATGATATTTAGAGCACTCGGGCTCCTCGTCTATTCTTGCTTCAGTCACCATTAGTACTGCCAGCATAAGGTACACAACCTGGTAAAGCATGGTTCACTGCAAATATGTCACGTTGTCATCGTATTTCATGTCAAATAACTAACAAACGACCCTACAGTGAATATGTAAATTATGTAAGTGTATTAATCCAGTTTTATAGAAATCACAATTGTCAGTGTCCAATGTTGGCAATGCAATTCAGTATTAAATAAAATACAAATTACCAGAGTATTAAAATAGCTAACTCAAAACTTAACCAACGGAGTCCCAACAAAGCCAACAGAACCGAACTCTCTCTTCAAACACACAAAATCCCTGGGATAGATGTATTTATAACATTTATTCAGATAATCACTAGCGCACTCTGATTACAAAGTAATGTCCAATCCGGTTATCCATAAATTATGTCATATGCTTAATTTAGCCAGAACCTTCTTGTTCTGCGTAGTTTGATCATTGACAATTTATAAAGGTTAATGGTTCTGCGTAGTTGGATCAAAATAGAATTTATATTTCTGATGCTTACTAATCATGTCAATCAAATGACTATCTACAGGCGAAACTAGGTTATTATTTTCAATGCTGACGAATATAAACATATTTACATACCATCTCAAATGTCATCTAAATATTGATGAGTGTTGGCAAATATGAAATGTCTCGGCTTGGCATGGTTCCAAATTAAGGACCGGACCTATTTCGATCTTATTGTATTTGGAATGGGTGGGGGAGGGAGCTACAAAATGTGTATAAGTAAATGTAAATCACAGTTGACATACATATGCATGAACAAATGGTGCTATTCGGTTTTGTTCAGATGATGAGACCCTCTCAATGCATTTTTTGTCTGAAGCCAACATATTAAAACATAAAATCATGTTTTCCTTTTATTTGTGTTTTGGTTTTATGTTTGTTCTAAAATGAATTATCAAAAAGATTTTGTATTAAGTGCAGTTAACTTTTCTTCCTTCTTCATAAAAGTAAATATTAAAGTAGTACTGCTATGCCCTAGATACTGTTCAATATATAAATGTTGTTCAAAGAAAAAACTTTACTCGGGCCTCAATACATATACCTTATCTAATCGGTCATTCAGCATGTAAGCAGTAAATATGCAAGCTTTGTATGATTTGTCAGTGATCATTTAGCGTCGGGAAATAGGTCCTTAACATATATCATGCATAATAAAATAAATATTCAAATGTCCACTATGTTACAAATGCCTTGCAATTATTAATGTTTTGTTTAATTTTACAAATAATGTATCCGGCTCACTGGATAGATAGTCAATGATTGCAATGGCTACATATGTGACTTTTATACCCTCGTAATACCACACAGGTCTGAAACCGTCAACACTGTCAAACAAGGGTCTAGCTGGTGTATTTAAACCCACAATGTCTCTAATCTCTCAATTTAAACTGGGATAATGAATGGACTGTATTTAGTTATTTGAGACACATAAAAAGTGGAACAAAGTTGTTGTGTTTCTCTCCCGCGGTTGAAGATCATCCATACAAGTAGATGTTATATTATTATTTTCACCTGTTTATCTATGAGATAATATCCAAATATATTTGGTAACACTAGCTTGTTGTAATTATGTTACTATTTATTACATCTGTCATTAGCTAGACTATCCTTTTAGGATTTACTTAAGATAATGTTTGTGAAAACTAATATATATCAGTCAGTTAACTGTGAACAAATACCATATCTGTTTGCTGAATGACGTCCCGATAAATGAATGTGCACTTGTTGATTGACCGTCCTTTTTCGTTATCTTGGTTTCAACGCAGTCGATCAGCTGATGAAGGCTATGCGATATAGCCTAATTATTCAAGTAGGTACTGATTTGCTTTGAGTAACGGAAATGGAACTAATTTAACAAAACCCACGTATAAATGTTTAATTTATGATGAATGTCTTAACATAACTGAATACTATTACTGCATAATAATTATTGAGCAACATTTTGACTTAATTTCTGGCCTACGACACTACTACTATACTGATAACAGTGATACGTTACATAATAATCATCAACATTTCACAAAATAATTCTTGTTATAACTGTTTCTCGTTATCGCTTGTTGCGCAAGATCATACTGCGGATGGTTTACTTTTTTGGGTTTATCGCTTGTTGTGCAACATCATACTGCGGATGGTAAGAATGTTTGGGTTGATCACGTATTGTGTTATTTTTTTGACAAGACGGTTCATATTACCTTTAATTATAAATAGCCAGATATAGTCACAACGAGCCATTTCATATCCCCACGTTTTCTTGTATTTCGTTTCGACAAGATTTTATTCGCAGAAAATACGTGCTCATTTTATATATACATATAACAAAAATTCCACTGGATAGCGCTTTCTCGGTTAAATACGTCTGAGCAGGTCGCACCCATTAGAGAAAGTATGTCGCTAAAGACACTTACTGAAACATATAAATCGGCAATATTATTAATATTAATATTAGTTTATATCAATATATAGTATATATATATATTAAGGATTGCTACTATTGTTGATAAATCTAGATTTATTATATAAAATAGACAATGGTTAGTTAACATGTTTAGCGCTATAATGTAACATTACTGTTCAAACAGATGTAACAGAGTGATTGCATATGTGTTTATGTGGAAATACGATTGATTTATGCATGATGTAAATATGTTGATTTATGCATTAAATATATGTATTTGTGTTCTAGAATTATCGGTTGTATTATAGCTCTGTGTGTATCATTGTTTACTTATGCTATCCTAAAAATTGAGGAAATAACGAGTACTACCACCACTACTATATTTGTTTCAATTTGAATTTTATGATTTGATGGAAAATGTCTTTCATTTTTTAAACATAAAGTTTGGTGCACCCTAGAATCTGGTTTAAACCCCCAGCGGCCTTGACACTGACCGTTTTAAGGCGGTAGCCCTACAGTCAACCCTTTTTGTGTTTGTGAAGTCATATGCCTTTATTATTACTATTACCGTTCTTGTTTGTCTTTTTGCGTGTTTTGGGGTTTACCGTGTTTTGGGGTTTACAGTGTTCTGTGGAAGCTGCATTTCCTGTTCGATTTGTATACATACTTTTAAACATGCTTACTTCAACATTGATGAATTTCGTGTTACAAAGTGAGCTGTGATTAAAATCATAATGTCTACAATAGCAGTTTTGTCCTTTCTCTAACTGCAACTGTTTTCATATGAAACATTTTGGGATTTCTTTTGAATATTACGGGTAATGAACTGTGCATTATATAAATAATAAAGCGGAAATTCCCGAGTTGCGTTTCTGTTTACCTTTAGTATATATTAGACATGTTAAAAAGAAAGAGATAATGGTTTTCATACATGTATACTGTAACAGTATTAAAAGAAAACCTCCCATGTAAACTATTTTAACATATTGAATTGGCGTTTAACGGCCCATCGATTATCGTAGTTTTTTGCGAGCCGACCCAGAGGCGAAAGATCCAGGAACCGTTTTTATTTATCGTGTTCGGCGACTTTCATACTTTTTTTTTATATATATCACAGTAGCGTTGCCTGTGGAGTGTGGCGGCGGTAAACGTCTCCATGTGCTTGCAGTCGGAGCTTTTATTCATTCCGATATTTGGAAATCGCTGAGCCTATATTTATTTCCAGGTAAAAAAATCCAACTGAAAGTCACGAATGTCAAAAAATCAAATCACAAATGTAATAACGACTTGCTTTACGTGCAAATGATGTCGAAATTATAATATCGCTATCAATTGATAATGAACACAACACAATAATGCAAGATTAAGTTTTGTACCAAACCTACTTAACATTTAAAAGCAGAACAACCACTAGTTCAGAATCTATGAATAATGAAACACTATTTTGTAGAACTTGTGTGAACATATTATAGTTTAATGCATGTCTATGTTAAGTTAAATGATAGACAGTGTTAGTTACTTTTATCGTGTAATACCCCACCTTTTTACCAAAATGTTAATCAATATGTATTTAAGGTCTCAAGAGATTGGAGGCGATTTGGAAGGGTGATTGATGTCAATCAAAATACAAATGAAAACCGTTCTAGTATGCTTCAGTTTCATATGAAATGTGAATATGCATTAAAGTAATCCCCATGCTACCTTTGGTTATGTTTATGTTTATGTGTATCGTTTATGAACATGTTGGATGACTAAGTTTGTTTTCGTTGCTAAATCATATACGGCATATGCTAAATCATATCACGTTTATTATATGATTTTTAAGGTGACTTAAGGTCTATTGGACAGCGTTTTATATCCATAATGTATATTTGAATATTATGTTGGTAATTGTACAATCTCATTAAAATCATATCCTAATTACGTTTTGATACTCTCCGCTATTGGATCTGACCACATTACCTTTAAGGTCACGTCATCTAATCAATATTCATGAGAAGGTCAACTAAATTCAACCAATGATATATTGTAACATATCTACATAACGAACACACGCACGCACGCACGCATGGTGCATGCTGCCCATCTCTCTTCACACTCTTCAAACAATTATCTTCAAGAACAGTTTGGGTGTGTTGGGGGATGGAGTTGTGAGTGCAATACCAATGCTTTGTATTGTTTCTTAAAAAAACAACAACACATCAATCTTCTAAAATTGATTTTGAGGGAGGGGATAGTAGAGGTGGTGCGGATGCTCAATTAAAACTGTAGATGCATTTTGTTTTTTCTTACATCGTAATGTTAAAACAGTGATTTTGTCTGTTTAGTTCAAATCTCTTATCCCACCAAACACCCCACCGCTAACGCATTGGTGGTGGTATTGGGACAAGGTTTCTCCATTACCTAAAGTATGTGGTGTGTGTATGGGCGGGGGGATGGTGGGTCAGGGAATTTTTTATTTTGATTATCATTCTTTCCGTGTGTCTGTTTCACGCCAGGCATACTGCCATCCCATATTTTTGTTCAACAATATGTTCATACTTTTCAATTTTTATAAAGAACTTAAAGTATACCTCTGCTCATCTCAATCATCACCGCCCCCTTCTAACCATTCCATCATTTTTTCCACATTTATTTGGTGTGGTTTATACTTTTATAGGCAAATATCACTGTTCATCTCTATTGTCAACCTACTCTCCCACCAACACTCCCACCAATAATTCCATCAACACTCCCACCAATATTCCCACCAACACCACCACCAAAACTCCCACCAATACTCCCACCAACACTCCCAGCAATACTCCCACCCACACTCCCTTGTGCCTACATGTACACCATTTTCTACTTTGTTTATTATTCAAGGCTGTTTTGGGCTCCCTTAGCCTCGTTCCTTAGGGCTCCCTTAGCCTCGTTCCTTAGGGCTCCCTTAGCCTCGTTCCTTAGAACCATAGGTATCTATTTGTTATTGAGACTAGGACAGATTACTGGATTCCCGTGCTTCCTTCCCTTTTCTATGTTGTGGCTCTAAATAACATACACATTGTTAATAAGGCATTAATCAATATGTAATTCAATTCTGTGTTTATTTATATTGTTTAAGGCTGCACAGGGCATACCTTTTCCAAGTAAAGTTAAACACACACCCTCAACATCCTCGTCAGATCTATTTTAAATATTTCTTACATGTCCTCTTTCTCATGTGTTCATATTGTTTATGGCTATATCTGCCGTTATATGTCAGGTGTATAGTTGTTGTTCTTTGAAAAGCAAGCAGTCGAGCAGCGCTGTCCTCCTTGTCCGCGTTGCTTATAAAACAAACTTAAATGTTCGATGCTCACAATTTATCATATTTAGCCAAAATGCCTGATGTATTATAGAACCATTTTCACCACGAGATTCCCTACCTTGACTGTATGTATAATATTATAATCATAGAACATACATAATAGCACTTCATCATTATAGGAGTTACCACATGAGGGTCTATGGGGTCCTGCTTATAATTGACAAATAATCATATATGTCCAATTGTAAAGGGTCAAACCATAATGAATTAATCTTAAAAAGATCTATTATTTATAAGAAAATTCATTGTACACAGTAATATATACTATCATAGGTTACGCACCTGTGTTATTTTAAGCATTTTGGGCCCGATTTCATTCAATATGTATGATGAATTTAATTTTTAGACCTAGAAAAAGATGGGCTTACACCACAATTCGAGTGATATTACTATTATATCATGAATTGAATTTTTTTGATTTTTTAATGCGTATGGATTAATTTAGAAAAATACTGATGTACCTCCTTTAAGAGTTACACTCTCAGTTTGGTTCATTGTTGCCGTTTTTCACTGATACTTATATCAGATTTCATTGTAAACATTCAGAAAAATGATTTCTTTATTATACATATTACGATAATCACATACCTATTCCAGCCACAATGGAGCGAACTGTAACTAATGTTGTAATGACTTGCAGTTCAATCCATTTGCATATATTTAATACTTTTATTGTAACATAACTGCAGTAATATATATTTAATGTTCAATTGTTCAAATGCATATTACTAAAACTAAAACTCTTCATTTTATTCAACAATACCCATTTTAGTGGAATCTCGTTTTCTCCTACACGTCAATTTAATTTGTATTTGTGTTAATGAGAATACCAGAACAGCTATTCCATCTAACAATGTCTTCCTAAAAACACCTAATAGATAGGAAGATTCAATCCAGAGTTGGTATCCTTTAGCAAGCATAGGCACACATGTATCTGTTGTATTTGCCAGCATTATTATCAGACGTTTCTGCTATAATAATAATAATAATAATAATAATATATTACAGAGAATCAAGAGAGTGCCCTCCGTCCCTTCTAGTCTCCACAAATACAAATTAATACAAATCAAAATCAGAATCATTTTAACACCTTCTTTGGGGATTAAATGTGTTCACTATCTGATGCACGCTTATAGTGTTATTATATATTTTATACAATATGTTTATATGTGAGTTAATCATATTTTAAGTCTATTTTCTCCCACAAGTCACTTTAATTTGTATTGGTGTGGATGAGAACACCAGAGAAGCTGTTCCATCTGAGACTGTTTTCATGAACAGAACCTGAGGAGGAACTTTTAATCCATACTTTGTCTGCTTTAGACAGCACAGTCACACCAGTACCTGTTGTACAGGGGTAGCCACCAGAATTATACTGAGTCGTTGCTGCTATAACAATATCTGCTGCTACTATGTGGACATATACATAGCTAGTACTAGCACAGATTTGTACAGTGAAGAGATAGGTCCCAGCGTATGGAGCTGTGAAGTATCCAGTAGCTGCGTCGTATCCTCCGCCAATGTTGGTGACAGCCTGAGTGTATATTATCAAGTCTCCAGTATAGGGTGTGGTGTTTTCAACTGATCTGGCTTTAAACACGATCGTCGGAGTGGCCAAATCCGCTGTAATAGAAACAAGTGCATGTCATTTTTAGGTTCATGTGTTTTTACACACACATTCATGTGCCCCTGTGTAGTGTCGCCGTGCATTGTCCCCGTACAGTGTCTTATCAAAATAACATGGAATAAAAACTACCGTTTTACTTTACTGTTTTTATCGTGCTGTATGACAGTTGAGGGTGACATGTTGCGGCTAAAATTCAACTTAAATCTGTGTAACATTTTCTAATTTAAAAATTAAAACAAATCATGAAAATGGTAAAATTGATAAAAGAGATATGTTTCTCTTTAGTTATATAAGTTGCCATTAATTTATTGTATATGCACAAAAATCAAAAGTTACACGGAATATCCTGTGGAATAAGTGTAAGAAAGAGTAGAATTATAACGGGTTATTCCTAAATTATCCCATGGCAGTTAACTCCCAAATCACTGACAGTATGGACAAGCATAGTAGTCAAAGTTCATTCAATAATTAAAAATGAGCTAATAAGGCTGTTATAAGTGGATCTAAAAATCTGTTCAATAGTTGTTAAAGTAAAGCGAGTGATAGAGTTATATTTCAATAACAGGTGAACTATTAAAACACCATGCTTCTCCGTCAGAAGGGAACATTTACCTGTGGTCCCATGACGTAGTGTCTATCTTCTACGCACGTTAAAAACAAAGGAATCTTATTAACAGTAATTAAAGCTGC
Organism: Cyrtodaria siliqua; assembly: GCA_037043455.1. Taxonomy (NCBI): domain Eukaryota; kingdom Metazoa; phylum Mollusca; class Bivalvia; order Adapedonta; family Hiatellidae; genus Cyrtodaria; species Cyrtodaria siliqua. The sequence continues at coordinate 62,075 of JAWPHD010012772.1, forward strand.
TTGATTTTTATTTTTAGAATTACAGGAGATGAAGATGATACAGACTTTGTGTCAAGTATTAGTGTATAATGTTACCGTCATGTTTGCATTAAATACCCGATGTTTGAAACAACTAAGTTTAAACATACTCTTTGGTAAAATGGTATGCGAACTTATTAACTCTGTGTTTGCATAAACATTAACTGTGCTTTACATAAACCATTTTGCCATGCACTTGTGTTATGCATAGCGCAACCGTCAGAGGATACAGCGTAATAGTACATTCGTTTACACATCAGGTATTGACACTATTTAATAGGTGTAGTTTGTAAATTTCAGCTCTATTTTGATAATTGCATTTCGTAATCCCAAAGTCGAAAGGCTTCCGAAAACTTAGTCGAATGATTAACTTTACGCTTTAATATTCATCATTGAAGAATAGGTTGTTAATCTCTGATGACTTGGTCTATTTCCCCGTCTCCCTTCTAGAAGCAACTATAAATAACATAAATTATGTGCTCATGAGCTTTTAAACAACAGTTGATGTGAAAGTATAAATACCTTTGATTATGTTGACTGCAGTTTCCTGACTCTTTATGAATGCCAGTAAAGTTTTGTTTATATCCCCCTGTTTCTCCATCAAATCCTGGGAGAGGCGAAGAACCTGCTGTTGAAAGTTTGATAAAACGTCATCCAGCTTGGTTTTTTGCCCTTCGAGCTCTTGTTGAACGGAATCTTTCAGTTTATCTAGTGTGTAGGTCCGTGTAAACTCTGCCTCATTTATAATGGAAATTGATTTTTCTATTTTGTCCGTCCTTTCCACTTCTGCATCTTTAAAGTCAGAGATCTGCTTTTCCATTTTATCATCCCAAACTTGCATCTTGTGTTCGAGGCGTACTAACTTTTCAAGAACTTTTTCTTGGAAATGATATTTAGAGCACTCGGGCTCCTCGTCTATTCGTGCTTCAGCCACCATTAGTACTGCTAGCATAAGGCACACAACCTGGTAAAGCATGGTTCACTGTAAGTATGTTACGTTATGCTCTTATTTGGTGTGAAATAACTAACAAACGATCCTACAGTGAATATGTAAATTATGTAAGTATATTAATCCAGTCTCAAAGAAATCACAATTGTCAGTGCCCAAATGACCAGAGTATTAAAATAGCTAACTCAAAACTTAACCAACGGAGTCCTAACAAAGCCAACGGAACCGAACAATCTCTTAAAACACACAAAATTCCTGGGATCGTTGTATTTATAACATTTATTCAGATAATCACTAGCGCCCTCTGATTACAAAGTAATGTCCAATACGGTTATCCATAAATTATGTCATATGTTTAATTTAGACAGAACTTTCTAGTTCTGCGTAGTTTGATCATTGACAATTTATAAAGGTTAATGGTTCTGCGTAGTTGGATCAAAATAGAATTTATATTTCTGATGCTTACTAATCATGACAATCAAACGACTATCTACAGGCGAAACTAGGTTATTATTTTCAATGCTGACTAATATAAACATATTTACATACCATCTCAAATGAGTGTTGGCAAATATGAAATGTCTCGGCTAGGCATGGTTCCGAATTAAGGACCGGACCTATTTCGATCTTATTGTATTTGGAGGGGATGGGGAGGGAGCTAGAAAATGTGTATAGGTAACTGTAAATCACAGTTGGACATACACATGCATGAACAAATGGTGCTATTCGGTTTTGTTCAGATGATGAGGCCCTCCCAGTGCATTTTTTGTTTGAAGCCATCATATTAAAACATAAAATCATGTTTTTCTTTTATTTGTGTTTTGGTTTTATGTTTGTTCTAAAAACAATACTGTATTAAGTACAGTTAACTGTTTTTTCTTCTTCATAAAAGTAAATTTTAAAGTAGTACTGCTATGCCCTAGAAACTGTTCAATATAACAATGTTGTTCAATGTTGTTTAAAGAAAAAACTTTACTCGGGCCTCAAAACATATACCTTAGCTAAGCGGTCATGCAGCAGGTAAGCAGTAAATATGCAAGCTTTGTATGATGATTGTGAAAACTAATATCAATCAGTCAGTTAACTGGGAACAAATACCATATCTGTTTTCTGAGTCATGTCCCGATAAATGAATGTGCACTTGTTGATTGACCGTCCTTTTTCGTTATCTTGGTTATAATACAAGGGCCAATTTACATTGGTCTTATATTTATGTGACAAACATAGTTTGTCTCAATGTCTCGCATAACTAAGCTCTGAAACTACGTTCTATCTCCATCTAAAAGTTCAATACTCCACGATGGAAATAAACTCTGTCTCTGTCGAATCTATCGTCATGTGTCTATCTTATGTATAATTTGTCGCAGTCATACAATGGGACATTATAATACCATTTGACAAAATATGTATTGTAACTATTGTATAGTTGGCTATTTTTGACATCTAAGACATGTTATGTACACATTAAATATTTTATTTACACAGTTTATATTTTGTTTCCACATTATATGTATCAGGGTTACATTAATGCATTAATATATACAATATCGATATAAATACATATACAAGTAAATGTACGCCCCAAAATGATGTGTAAACTTGATTTAATCCTCCGTTTTCCTCAACATCATAGTTTCAACGGTTACAATGGTTACATGTGAAAATGTAAAGCCTACGTGATTATTAATTACAGGTACATCAGTTACATGCGAGTTACACATCGGTTATATTCAGTTACGCCCCAAAATGATGTGTAAACTTGATTTAATCCTCCGTTTTCCTCAACATCATAGTTTCAACGGTTACAATGGTTACATGTGAAAAATTAAAGCCTACGTGATTATTAATTATAGGTACATCAGTTACATGCGAGTTACACATCGGTTACATTCAGTTACGCCCCAAAATGATGTGCAAACTTGATTTAATCCTCCGTTTTCCTCAACATCATAGTTTCAACGGTTACAATGGTTACATCCGAAAATAAAAAGCCTACGTGATTATTAATTACAGGTACATCAGTTACATGCGAGTTACACATCGGTTACATTCAGTTACGCCCCACAATGATGTGTAAAATTGATTTAATCCTCCGTTTTCCTCAACATCAAAGTTTCAACGGTTACAATGGTTACATGTGAAAAATTAAAGCATACGTGATTATTAATTATAGGTACATCAGTTACATGCGAGTTACACATCGGTTACATTCAGTTACGCCCCAAAATGATGTGTAAACTTGATTTAATCCTCCGTTTTCCTCAACATCATAGTTTCAACGGTTACAATGGTTACATGTGAAAATAAAAAGCCTACGTGATTATTAATTACAGGTACATCAGTTACATGCGAGTTACACATCGGTTACATTCAGTTACGCCCCAAAATGATGTGTAAACTTGATTTAATCCTCCGTTTTCCTCAAAATCATAGTTTCAACGGTTACAATGGTTACATGTGAAAATGTAAAGCCTACGTGATTATTAATTACAGGTACATCAGTTACATGCGAGTTACACATCGGTTACATTCAGTTACGCCCCAAAATGATGTGTAAACTTGATTTAATCCTCCGTTTTCCTCAACATCATAGTTTCAACGGTTACAATGGTTACATGTGAAAAATTAAAGCCTACGTGATTATTAATTATAGGTACATCAGTTACATGCGAGTTACACATCGGTTACATTCAGTTACGCCCTAAAATGATGTGTAAACTTGATTTAATCCTCCGTTTTCCTCAAAATCATAGTTTCAACGGTTACAATGGTTACATGTGAAAATTTAAAGCCTACGTGATTATTAATTACAGGTACATCAGTTACATGCATGTTACACATCGGTTACATTCAGTTACGCCCCAAAATGATGTGTAAACTTGATTTACTCCTCCGTTTTCCTCAACATCATAGTTTCAACGGTTACAATGGTTACATGTGAAAATGTAAAGCCTACGTGTGTATTAATACATGTTACGGTAGTTACATGTGAGTTGCACCTGGGTTACATTCAGTTACTTCATCAAGCGGTTCGAAAACATTTTTTTTTTCGAAATCATATTATCAACGGTTACAATGGTTACACATGACAATAGAAAACCTACGTGTTCATTGATGGCAGGTTCATTAGTTACATGTGAGGTACACAACAGTTACATTCTATTACGCCGTAAAATGATGTGTACACTTAATTTAATCCTCTTTTTTCTTAAACAGCATAGTTTCAACGGTTACATGCGAACATTTAAATCCTAGGTGTGTATTGATACAAGGTACGGTTGTTACATGTGAGTTACACCTTGGTTACATTCAGTTACGTCGCAAAAAGATATGCAAACTTAACTTGTCCTCCATCTTGTTCAACATCTTAGTTGCATAGGTCACAATGGTTACATGTGAAAATTTAAATCCTACGTGTTTACGTTCGGCATGTGAGTTACACCTTGTTTACATTCAGTTGCGTCGTAAAGAGGTATGAAAACAATTTGCTGTTGCTTTATCTTCGAAATCATAGTAAGAAGGGTTACAATAGTAACACATGAAACTTGAAAGCCTACAAGTGTATTGATGGAAGGTACATCAGTTAAATGCGAGTTACACATGAATTATTATTCCATCAAAAGGTATGCAAACCTGCTTCGAATCAAGATCCATGAAATAACGTAAAACATCACACAGGTGAAGCTGCGAGAATACCAAACACGTCTTGGATCGAAACATGTTTTGAAATTTTCAAAATTAAGTCAGGAACTGTAACACCAAGTGTACTATTGATTGACGAAAAATGGCCAAAGCTTCGCTGTACATATAATGTACCATTTTCGTATGATAGCACATTCAGTATTAATGTTCAAAGTTAAAACAAAAGCATAAACATGTTTTACTTTTATTTACATCAATGTGTTCAGGTAAAATTCAAATACTCCAAATGCATATAAAACAAGAGTTACACGGTGTAGAATTTGAAACAAAGGGTAGTTATATCTAAAATGAAAAATTAGTAATACAAATCAACTTATTGTTATGATTTCAAACTACGGCAGTTTGAACTGCCCAAAAGTAAGATCAGATAACTAACCGATAATTATAACAAGGTGTGAAAAGAATTATCAAGTAAATATTTCAACAGTCCTAGTTTGCAATGTATTTTCGTAAAGTAGATGCTTATAAGTCAGACAAGGGCAAAACACGAATGTACAAGCTGAAAGAACCGCATTACTGCATTTATATAAACACCATTTCCCCTAAACTTAAAACTAAACTTCAGAGGTTCATTCAGTTTGTTTTGATGATCTCAGCCGCATACACCGCCGTCCATGCCCACGACCGTGCCCGCGCGCAGTGTGTGAATCTGGAATATCATTACCGATAGGGTTGTGATCTTTGGCTCCTTGGACCTCGACAAACGTGTCTGGTTCCCGAACCGGTACAAAGGGGTCCTGCATTGGGTGGTTCTCTGCATAAGCGTGGTTGTTGCCACGATTCCTAACTGTAGCGTCGGTGGCTGGTTCCTGAACTAGAGTAACGGGATGCATTGCAATTACGGGATCATCTGCTCTAGTGACAACGTCAGCATCGTCAGCGTTTGGTTCCTGAACAATTCCATTGTACAAGTCACCGTCTGCTTCATTTGCGGGTCCCACTAACGCATCTGGGTTGACGACAGGACCATACAGCGGAGCATCGTCGTTTGCGTCGGCACCACGTGCAGCATCGTCAGCGTTTGGTTCCTGAACAATTCCATTGTACAAGTCACCGTCTGCTTCATTTGCGGGTCCCACTAACGCATCTGGGTTGACGACAGGACCATACAGCAGCGACTAAATCGTCCGTCAACACTGCAACAACAAAAGTACAGAAAATACTTTATCCTTTAGCCTTGATGGTACAACAACAACTGGTTAATTCACATATAAATGTCTGTTCAGGGTCAATATACACCAATTTATTAAACAGCACAATTCAACAACTCAGACACAGAAGTTGAACGAGTTAATGATCAGTTTGTCTTAACGTCGAATAAAAACAGCTAATATATACTTTCGACCAATATTTGACAGAAAAACAGCATTCAAAACCTTTAACATTTAAATTACGTATCTCAATAATCATGATAATACTGATAACATTAATAAGTACCTCTATTAAGAGTTTCAAGAAGAAGACCACTGCAGATGTCCTTCGGGATAACTACTACTTTACAAACTACTCCCCGAATTCTTGCGGAGTGATTTGTCTTACATCCCACCCGTCTCAGTTCATCTAGACCTCGTCGGTAGGACGGCACACTCGCAAAAACATGGGTTTCCGTATTCTTAATTCGTCGCCGTTTTCCGTTACATTTTCCTTGATCTATTAAAAAGAAATAGTTTAACTAAAAAGGTGGCGAGTTATCAGCTATTACAAATGGAGTGGTTCCAAATTACTACACCATTAATGGTATGTGTCTTTATCATTAAGTTGTGCATTGGAAATGAATTCAAAAGCTACTGGTGAATAATGGGAATAATAACATAGAAAACTTGTGTGTGTATATCATGTAAACATTGCATTGTGTTCTGCGACGGACACCCTAACAATGTAATAATAGTTATGCTGTTGTTTGTGTGCTGCTTTTATTTTTTATAACATTACACGTATAAGAGTTAATGTTATAATATTCAATTTAGTTCGTACAGCGTTCATTGACAGTTGCCCACATACCGAGGGCTCAGGGCGAAACTATTCTAACTACATATTTTCTCGAAAATGAGTAGAAAAGAATGTAACTGTAAACCATATGTTATAATATGGATATATAACAATAATATTAGTTATTTTATTGTATTTTACCAAATAAAGTTGCTAAATAATAAACAATTTCAAAGAAACGATATTTTCCTTGTTCCTGTAATATGTGTCCAAACGTAGTTAGAATAGTTTAGCATACTCGATATTGTTTGCATAAATACGAATGTTTGAAAATGATCATCAGTAATCCATTACTTTTGTTCAATACACTACTTATACATATTACAATGAACCAGAATAGACTGGGCAAGTTCCTCTACTTATAATGCCCCTTTCAAACAAAGAAAGAAAGGATTACTTTTTATAACAAAATCTTCAACTCGGAGATTAACATGCAATTGGTGATGGTAAACCTGTATGCTATAATTTACCGAAGAGACCACTATTGGCATATACTTTTGATATTTTTGTCTTTTAATAAGATAAAATTAATGACATGTAATAGAAAAATGGTGTTTTTTTACCGGATTACGTTAATGGGAAGACTTGTATTTTCCCCAGTAAATAATTGACGAATGGCGAGACCAAACTCGAGACTACGACTCTCGCGAGATAATTACATTCGTTATATTTACTCAGTATATTAACGTAGTCTAGTAATACTCCATATATATTCAATACTTGATATAAATATTGCAGGCAAATGTATACATATGTATACCTCATCATCTGGTGCTTCTGTGATTCTGTCTAACAAAGTGACAATTACCACCTTCTCGCAAACATTATGCCTCATATACGGCATGTAAACCCCGTTTAAGAAGTCATCTACTTCACATTCATGTGCTGGCGTTGACACAGTTCAAGCACCTGAAACACAATGGAGTACTGTGATATGGGCTGATATACTGTTGTTCATACTGTTTCATTAGCACGATGCGATTTGTTCATATAATAATGTAGTTGTAAATAACAGCTATATCAATAATTCCTGCTACGCCTATTGATCTTGTTATATCGGCTCGCACGTTTAGCCCGAGTTACAGTTGAAGTACACATCAGTGCTTACGTAATCAATTTGACATGTTTAACTACGAACGTTTTGTTCTGCTCCTAAAAGGCATTTTGAGTATTTCATTTTGAGTCTGTTTTTTGTGTGACTCTGAAATGATTTTGTTAATGACCGGAGGAGGGTCTATACTCCTAACAACACGCACGCACGTGCGACGCACCATAATATTTATTTACTATCCAGAATTATATTCATAAAACCTCAATGTACTTATGGTATGTATAGATACAGGAACTTTTTGTATAGTGTCTGAAATACATATAGTCGATAACGACATAAATGTGACAATTGAAAATGAATAAATTGTGAAAAAGATTGACATTGGTCACATAAATGATTATTTTTTTGCTGTTATTGTCGTTTAACAAAAGCTAACATAATGAACCATTATTACTTAACGTATCAACATTAATGACTCTCACTAGCTGACCTAAATTCTTTAAATTGCGTTACAGTTTTAACTTATATTGAAGTTATTCTGTAACACATTAGTTATCTTTGCCAAATGACTATAATTCGTTTCCTAAGCGTTAAAGTGTGTCTCTTGTTAATAAATTCAACACATAAACATAGAGACTCCCTTTTAATTCAAAGTAAAACATATAAATTAACTAATCTATATTATTCGTGGTTTGCATGTCATGATTAGACAACAGTGTCAATCTGACCAAGGCTTTGTTATTTTTAAGGACGCCATTTTGAAAAAAAAAACAGAAAAAAACGTCGAAACTATTCGAGGATAAATTAGTTCGCCTATGTAATCAAAATAATTCACGTTTGAGTGATGTGTAAATCCGGTTATATCGACTTCGCTGGAATATATCTATTATCGCGTTCGTGAGTGATGTAAATTTGTAGTTAATTAATAAATATGACAGAAATTGGATCAATAACATCATATTGTTTATTTGCATTATGTATTATAACTAATAACAAAAAGAATCAGTATACCTTATAACGGACGACATGTCGAAATTAGCCGTTACAAGGCAGCCGGTAAGAGGAGTTTGTGCCATTTCCGTCGCTTTCCCTTGCACCGCTCCGTTGCCAAGATCAACGCTGAGTTGCCCAACCTCCTCTGGTGAAGAAGGGTCATCCCAAACGAAAGGCATAGCGCTTCTTGTTAGCCAGGACACCAGGAAGGGCAAAGTACATCTTCAATAATATGGAAATGAAGAGATTAGTACTGGTATTAGGTAATTTACAGTGCCTGTACAGAGGAACTTACATTCGTGCTAATTTATAGCTGAATTTATGTAAACGATATGGCAACGTCCCGAGCATCATTTCAGTTGTGCTAAGGAGTTTAACTTCAATCATAAATGAGCACGAATGTAAAATTATATTAATTACATAACACGCATTCAGCGAGAATATTAACTGTGATGTTACGAAATCACATGTCTTTCAAAAGTAGACGCGGTGAAGTTATGATCCGAACATGTATTCTAATGGTATGTACAATAATACGATCACTGGTTCTATTGTAAATGCACCGTTCTGCGAACACTATGTTGCAATAAAAGAGTAGGTTATTATAGATTGAATTGAATTGAACTGAATTGGATTTTATAGTCGCACCAACAGTTAAGATCATTTGGCCACTTTCCAGCTTCCACTGGTGGAGGAAGACACCAGGTGCCCCTCTGGGCAATATTCGTGCATGGGCGGGCACCTGGTTAGAAATGCCGACGTTCCGCAAGCCAGCTGGATAGCTTCCTTACATAAATATTCCTAGGTTATTATATATATTATATATATATTACTTATGTTTTAGAGATTGTTATCAACGAATATACCTCGACGCAAATTGTAGTTCTGTGCAGCCATTCAACCACGCCCACACTGGGCTACCGACGTCTTACCAACTGTAGGTTTACCATACAAAATAGGAAGGTTGAAATGCCTCATGTTCTTCAAGATCCATCTGTATTTATGCAGCATATACATGGCACACCATGCCAGCAGAGCCGCACCGAAATTATTCTGAAGAACCTCTGCTGCGAAATCCAAAAACTCCTAAAATTTTGATAAAAAATGATAAACGCTTTAAATCACCACCCAGACACTTGGAAATTGTGAGTGCCTCCGTCTTGCTAACACTGTAAACATTATGAGACATGTTTCACCCAAGATCACAGGGTAGTTTGTTGTTGTTTTTATAAGATCCTGCAGACATTGATACCCGCGATAATAGCTTATATTTAAACTAAGAGGCATTACATGTTTCCTCGATTCAATCTTCACTGTTATAGTCTCCTCTAATTCTAGCCTTTAAAGGGACACATGGCAATCTTGATTTTTTAAAAACTAGCGGCATCCCGTTAGTTTTTCTACATAAATTTCATGTGTTCAATCGTCAATGTTAATTATAGGAATTGTATTAAGCCACTTGTTCTTGCATATTATTAATTTTTGATATTATTGCACCAGTAATATATTAAAACTAATAATCATAATAAGACGAAATAGTGAATACTTAAAATTTTATTTATTTAAATGTCACCAGGGTAAAAGTAAAAATGATACTGGATATATAAATCGAGACACCCATTTCAAATACTCCAAGATTGCCTTGTGTCCCTTTAAAATTGGCATGTACAATGTTCATGCTTTGTAAAATTGTTTTGTTATACGGTACCTAGTCCAGCAACCCTCCTTCGGTAACCGGTTTCCAATTATATTTCAGGTCAACCTAATACCTTAGTCCAGATAAGCCATGCATAAAAATGTAGGGAAAACCTACCCTTGTCTTGAAATGACATTAATTTTAAGCAGGTTTTGCACATAACTCTGAGTTAAAGACACTTTTTGTCTGGAAAAATGTTTTATTGATTAATTTATTGCTCTTATATGTACTCAAAATGAAGGAGTCAAAGGAAAACAACACATTTTGCGGAAAATATGAGCTGAATTTTACTCGCCAGGAGTGTTGCTAAGCACGTGACCATGACGGTGAAGGTATAAAATATCTAACCGTGAAATTAGTACAAAACGTAGCCAGAGTATGCGGAATACAGTTTTACTTTGCGAACGTGTAGGGTTGGCGAGTATGGGTGTTTTTTGTTGTGTTTTGGGGGGGGGGGGGGGGGGGGGGGTACGGTGGCATGGTCCTACTGTAAATGTTATGAATGTAAAAGAAGATATATTGAACGCTGGCGAAGTTCATATAAGGGCAACCGCATGCTGGCGTGTTTGAATAGTTCCAGAATAGATTATTAGGATGCTAGTGCCATAGATTGTTAGTCTTCACTATCAGATGACCATGGAGGAGAAGATGCCCTCTTTTTTTTTTTTTACTCTTTTTTTTTATATATATAAAGAACCTTTTTATTAAAGCCGCCCCATATATGGGGACATAATAGATCGGGGCGGCGGTTTTACGGTGGCATGCTCCACTGAAAATCTTATGAATGTAAAAAAAAAAAGAGAGTACATTGAACGCTGGAAGGTCAACGTCAATAGCTCATATAAGGGCAACCGCATGCTGGCGTGTATGAATAGTTCCAGAATAGGACGCTAATGCCATAGGTTGTTAGTCCTTCACA